>LDJE01102439.1:0-17202 GCA_001021135.1 Selaginella kraussiana
AAAATCGAAGTAACCTAGGCATTTTAATGAAGATGACCCAACAATACAATAATACAATAGGTAGTATATTCCGAAGCAATATCATGTAATCATACGATCGCATTCCACTTAACTGACCTTTCTTTTTGTATGCAGGATTAGAACTAAATTTGATACGTGAAGGACAGTAAGCCGTAGGAGATTGAATATTTCTTCATTACTCTTTCCAAGTTATCGTTGCTAAGAATCCACGGAGCTTCTGGAAGGTGATCATCCCTATTAATCCAAGCACTTGGTTTGGAATTTACAGTTTTCAAAACATATCTCACATTAGCATCAATATTCAAAAATTTAATAATATTATAGGAACTTCAATATACCTGTAATGGTATCCCATATAAGTTTGCTAGTATTCTTACATATGCATATAGTATAGTGTAAAACGGAGTTCAGTACCTGTCGAGAATGGAAGTTCAAATAGAATGCTTAACCTATTCATTCCGTAAGGCAAAAGACTAGCGTTGTCATATAACAGTTTCCACTATGCTAATGTCATTTGTGGAATAGGACCACATCTTTCCGGTTGACAATTGAACTTTTCTACTTCTATATGTGTCAACGGATGAGAGAAAGGTAATTACCGTCTATGGTCCCAGTAAAAATTCTTTTTCAGCTCATGAGAATATGGACCAAACCATTGGGGACCACAAGTTAGACATGCATGTTCACAAAGTCCAGAATTTCGATGGTAAGCGTACCGCCACGGGTGCATTTACCATAGAGGTTACCACGATGGTGAACCACGACGAGGAAGGGGAGCGGCAGGCGTGTCAGGAGAGATTCATTCCAAATGAATCGGAGTTGCAGGTGAAACTGGACGCTGATCCTGACGTTGCCTCTTGTTGAGAAGGAGGACACCGGCAGTTTCTCAAAAAATATTGCGAGAAGGGAGTTTCCACACCTCTTGAGCAGGCAGAAGAAACTGAGCAATCTGATCCTCCCCATTTTCCGCATACACTAAAATAATGACATTCCAGCATACAGATTCGCACAAGGGTGTCTGATCAAATACCGTCCAAGTGCTTCTATGTTTCCCGTACATGGTGATGAGTGAGTTAGCAAATTGGTGAAGGGAGGTCAAGCCGCAGCAGGGATAAAATAAATAACAGTTATTTAACTTTTAACTAAGTTTAGGCTGAAATTAAGAGGTAAATTTCCCTTGCTTTACTTTCCCAATAACAAATTGAATTCATTGTAACTTGTATACATCGGCATACTTTTCCTCTGCGAGAGTGTGAAGCCAGCGAGCAAAGACACCGTCCCTGGAATCGGTGGAAGCAATGTGCGAATAGATGACCTGATCTTTGAACTCGCCATTCTCCTTGGCAAAATCCTTCAACGATATCTCTTCGTGACTAGCCGAGTACTTCTGGTTATACGCCGAGTACAAACATTCGTCTAGAAAGAGCCCGAGCTCGGGTGCCATGGGCACGTTAAGCTTCACGTCCCTATAACAAAAAATATCAATCATCAGCTACAAATGAGGCCCAAGAACCTGGAAAAAGCCGTGGTGAGCACCGACTCCGGAGCACCCCTCATGACTGCAACGGCGTGGCCGATCATCTTACGAATTTGATGAAGCATGAAGCTCTGGCCTACGACGGTACAGCGCAAGAACTCCCGTCCGCCGATGGTAAACACGTCCCCGGCCTCGAAGGATACGATGTACCGCTGGGTACTCGGATCCTCTGGTTTGATTCGGCAAGTGTAGTTGTGGAAGTTGTGCGTCCCAACGTAGTACCCGAGAACTCGGTTCAGCTTGCTACGCTCTTCCTCGCCGAACGTGAAGGGATGCTCCTCACAAGAACAAGTAAACGACTTCCCGTCGTCCGAGGTCACTTCCCGAGTCTCGGAGTCCGTCTCGGACTGCTTCGTCTCGGACTCCGGGTCTTTGCCGGCTCCTTCCACTGCCGACTCGGACTCCTTGCGAGTATAGACGGTTACCTTCCGCTGGTGGCTACGAGGATCGAGGCAGAAGAGTGGTAGAACATACTCGTACCTCCTGCGGTCGCACAGCTTCTTGGCGTTGAACCCCGCGGTAACCCGTTTGAACCCGAGGACACGGATCTGCTCCACGAGGTGCCTGTTCACCCTTTCGACAAGTCCCGGCGGGTCGATGAAGAACCTCCCGGACACGACTTGTCCGACTGCGCTCACTCCCTTGTCCGTCCTCGCAGCTCGGGCCCAGTCGATCTTCCTCGGGTCCCCGTAAGTGGACTCGGCTATGGCACCCGCCTTGAACAAGGCTTCCTCCAAGTCGCCCTCGATCGTCTTGGCGCCGATGTTCTTTTGCATGCCCTGGTAGCCAACCCCGCAGTAGGACACGAACAAGGCGATCTTACGTTTCTTGTACCGACGTTGAACGCTGGCGTTACCACCGTCATCCTTCTGCCGTTTCGGGGGCTCACCATGGACGTCCTTGGTGGAAGCATCAGTGGTACTATCCTGTTCCCTCTTACGTTTTAGGGTTCCATCTGATTCGGTGGCAACGTGCTCGCTGTTATTCTGGGGGGTTACATCTGCGTCAGGACCATCATCATTGACGTCCTTGGTGTTACTCTCGGTGGTGGTAACGGTTGTTTCAGCAGGGCTTGAAGGAACGCCCACATCTGAAGGCTTCAAACCATCACCACCACCACCATCATGTTGTTCTAAGCTTCGGACCCTAAGCTCCATTCCCTCTACTTGTTGTTCCTTCATATCATCCGCTGCACCTACTTCTGCAGCTACATTGTCAAGAACTGCGTTTAAGACTGATTCCTGCGCTTCTGCTGCCATTTCTTATCTAATGCTTCAATGATCGTTTCACCCAATCTCGACGTACCACACAGCGCCGCCAGCGTCCACATTCATCGCTCAAAAGCCCTCTTAATAAGACCTCGTTTCCCGTCCACAGATCCCGAGATCCAACGGCCAAAGGACTGCCACGTACGCACTTGAGTTTTTAGGGCACTTGAGATAATTTAGGGTTCTTTGTTTCGGACATCAGAGATTTAGGGTTCTTGAGAGTTTACCATGAGAAAGCCGTTCCTAGCATGGGGTCTGGCGCTGGCGGTTGCATTGCGACTGGTGCTCTTCGCGACTACTGATCTAACTCGCAGCATCGAAGTAGCTACGCCGGTGACGAGCATTTTCAGATGTAAGTGTCCTCTTAGAACCCAGGAACAGGAACTCACATTGCTCGTGAGCAGTGAAGGAAGGTTTCTGGTTGAAGCAACAGGGACTCTCACCCTACGCTGGACATGCTTACCATGGATCACCGCTGCTACTTGACATACTCGGACCCATCGCCTCTCACAGGTACATAGCGAGAGTTTGTTTGCATCGTATAGAGCGCTTAACCTCCTGATTATCCTTGCAGTTTTTGGGTATTTTTATTGGCTGATCTTGCTGCGGCGTTCTTTCTCTATCTGATGGGAAGATCCTTGCTTCAATCACGGAACGAGATCGCCTCTTTGCTTAAGCTACCAGGCACCACCGATGGTAAGCTTCCACACTAGTAGTATGTAGCGACGTTCATGGTTTACCAGAAGAACTGGGTGAAACCGCGGCACTGTTGTATCTGCTGAACCCTTTCACCATCCTTTCCTGTGTTGGCGGATCTACGTCCCCCATTGAGAACGCTGTGATTATACTGGCGTTATACGGAGGTGTATCAGGTTGGTTTAGGGTTTAGGGTTGACCATAGCTTACCATTCTCGCTACCAGGTAACGTGCCAGTAGCAACATTTGGGTGGGTAATGGCATCTCACATTTCCATGTACCCGATGTTACTATTTCTACCAGTACGTATCGCACTTGAGCAAATTAGCGTATCTATATGTATATTTGTCCGCAGATTGTACTTGCCCTACGAAACGGACCGGACAGACCTCCGTCGAAGGTCTTTGCACTCGGAGTAGCCGATGTCAAGCCGAAGCAGCCTCGTTTCAGCTGGTCGCGGTTTTTCTTCTGGTTGTCTTTGTGGTCGGCTTGTCTGCTCGGCCTCTGCATCCGCTTGCTTCATCAATACGGTGGCTTTTACAACGTGCTTAACAAGTGAGAAATTGTCTTTGGATCCGAAGCTCATTATTACATGTGTTCATCTTCAGGACCTACGGCTTCATACTCTCGGTGGAAGATCTGACTCCGAACATCGGCCTCCATTGGTGAGCTCTTTACATTTTCGGTCCATTTTTCAGGCTGTTTTCAGGTACTTTTTCACAGAGATGTTCGACTTCTACCGCCCGTTTTTCCTTCTGGTATTCCATGCCAACATTCTGATAATGGTTGTACCACTCGCAATACGTCTTCACCATCGGCCGCTGTTCTACGCTTTCGTTTTGACAGCATTAACGTCGATGCTCAAGTCTTACCCTTCGGTAAGTCCAGCGATTTCATTTCCTCTGAGTAGACTTTGTGTTTGCAAAGGTTGGCGACGCAGCTCTATACTTGGGGTTGATGGGCCTCTTCGCTCATGAACTTTCAGGTAAACCTTGTGGAATTATAGAAGTCTAATAATTTCCATTTTGCAGACCTCAAGTACGCCTTTGTGTTGTTCAGTGGTTACGTCTGCACTTTCACACTGGGGCCTGCCATGTACAACCTCTGGATCTGGCGGGTAATATACAAGGGTTATTATTTATTTACCAGCAGTGCTCATTTTTTTTGCAATGTTCCAGGGAACTGGGAATGCCAACTTCTACTTCGCAGTAACATTAGTCTATGGATTGCTCCAGGTGAGAGACATTTCTTTTGTGTTCACACAAAAACCCACCGGTTTGGCCTTGGAAACAGACGATCTTGATCTCGGAAAGCGTTGCCACAGTGCTGCGGCATGATCGAAGCATCAAGACCACTTTGCTCGAAGCTGCAAAGCCTTCCTCGGGTCCGGACTCGGCTGCTCCGAGTCGGAACTCGGCTGCTCCGCCTCGGGCTGCCTGATTCTACTACAGTGAGGCATTTTGATTAGTCGAGGGAAAGAGTGGTCCTTGGAGAGCTCCAGGGGCAAAAGGAAAAAAGGTGAAGAACCGCCTTGTCGGGATATCAAAGCTCGCATGGCCCAAGTGGCTCTAGAAGACAAGTGCTTTTGAATATGGGGGCCATTCCAAAAGATTCTTTTCGGCTCGACAGTGACAATTGAGAGGGGAAAAAAAGTATTTGCGAGAATGCGTGTTGGTCTCTTCTTCTACCATCGTTGTTGTTGTTGTGTTGGGTAAAATGAGATGGACGGGAAAAATAGTGTGACTATTGGCAACGTTGTCGAGTCGCCGCATGCAATCCTTCACAGACTTATGACCTTGTCAGATATTCTTGCGTGATGAAAATTTGCACAAGGCAAGGCGGCCCTCATTTTCCAATTTCACCCCTTTAGAAATCGTAGATCTTATGGTGCTTACATGCATGGGCTCCAAATTATCGCACCAGCGTGAAGAAGAACCGGAGGAGGTGGTGAAGCCGGAAGCAGCGTCAGGCTTAGACGTCAGTTTTGAATATCAATGCGAGGCTCAAGGCGAGGAGGAGGAGGAGGAGGAAGAGACTTCGCCGGGCGTGCGCAAGAGGGTCCGCAGGAATGGTATGTTTTCATGCCTTTCGGGAGCAGCGCTGGGGGCCAACGCGACCTTGGGCAACACGAGCATGGGCAAAGGCATTTTTGAGGACGAGATCCTGCCCGGAATAGACTCGCCTCGCACATTTCGTAAGTTGCCGCCTAGCTTTTCGGCGTCGAGGCTCGACAGACTTGACGGGTATGTATCATCGGCACCACCGTCTTCGTCCTCCGGCTCGCTCCTTGAAGCATTGGAACATCACGAGCAGCATAGTGCACCTCCGGATGTTTGGCTCTTGAGCCCAGGGGATGCGCACACTGCTGGCGGTGCCGCTGGAGAAGACAGGGTCCAGGCGGTGTGCTCTGCAGAAAACGGTTGGCTGTTTTGTGGGATTTACGATGGCTTCAATGGTCGTGACGCAGCCGATTACCTAGCTGGCACCTTGTACGACAACATTGGGCTTGAGTTACGACTCGTGGAATGGAGGCAGCAGCTGCAAAAGTCTGAGAAGAATGAAGCCGAGCAAGACAATGTGTTGTTTGGAATGAGACGAGCTTTGGCACAAGCAGAGCACGACTTTCTCAAGACAGTCAAGCAAGAGATGGAAGAAAGGCCAGAGTTGGCGATGGTGGGATCGTGTGTATTGGTAGCACTGCTGCATAACGACTCTCTCTATGTATTGAACATGGGAGATAGTCGGGCCATCTTGGCAAGCCAGACTCCAAATGGAGAGCTCGAGGCGAAGCAGCTGAGTGAGACGCACGACTTGGACAATGAAACCGAGAGGCAAAGAGTTCTCATGGAGCATCCGGATGACAGTTCGACGATCCTTGGTGTTCGTATCAAAGGAAAACTCAAGGTCACTCGTGCTTTTGGAGCTGGATTCTTGAAGATGGTATGTGATTTAAATTTAATTCCAGTAGAGAAAATCAAATCACTGCTTATACAGGCTAGTTTGAACGACTCTTTGATGGGGATTCTGCGGGTTCGTGACTTGTGTAGCCCACCTTACATAAGTGCTTCTCCTCATGTCACTGTACACTCAGTTTCCTCGCGGGATGAGTTTGTAGTATTGGGCAGCGATGGCCTCTTTGATTTCTTCACCAATGAAGAAGTTGTCCATTTGGTTAAGGATTTCACTTGCACCAACCCAACAGGCGATCCCGCAAAATTCATGCTGGATCAACTCATGCTTAGAGCAGCAAAAGAAGCTGGTAAGTATGACCAATGATATTGCAATACATACTTTATATGTATGTACAAGGTATTAACTTGGAGGAGCTCAAGAGCATTCCCATAGGCCGAAGAAGAAAATACCACGACGATGTAACCATCGTTGTGATTTTGCTCGGTACCGAGTGCCGGACTACGTCGTCTGCATCAGTTGCCTCATGAGAACACAAATATATATAAAACCGCGTTTTGTAAATTAAAAGAAAGTTGGCTTCGGGGGTTTATCATTCCGAACTCGTTGTTGCCCTAGACGCTCAGATCCAGCTCCTGATCTCGCACAATGGTAAGCTCCGAGTGTAGATTCAAGAGCGGTGTTTCACGAGCTGCAGTCGCAGATTCACTTCGTATTGCTGATCAGCCGCCAAGGCAAGGTGCGCTTGACGAAATGGTACTCGCCTTACACGCAGAAGGAAAGGACCAAAGTAGGCATCTCGGATCTCCGTTGCGTATTCGCTAACTTCAAGTGTTCAGGCCATTCGTGAGCTGAGCTCTCTGATCCTGCCCAGAGGACCCAAGCTCTGCAATTTCGTGGAGTGGAAGGGCTTGAAGGTGGTTTACAAGAGGTATTAATCTCCTTAATTACGGAAAGCAATCGTTTTAATTGTATATAATTGTGTCAGGTACGCTAGCCTCTACTTCTGCATGTGTATCGACTCAGAGGATAACGAGCTCGACTGCCTGGAGCAAATTCACCACTTCGTACAAGTTCTGGACCGCTACTTCGGAAACGTGAGTAGTAAGCTATGCTTTACCATGGTTTCCTTGCATTGCAGGTATGTGAACTGGACCTCATCTTCAACTTCCACAAGGTACGCTATAGAACTGGCACCGGCTGTATGTTTACGGGTTTTGACAGGCGTATTTCATCCTCGACGAGATCCTCATTGGTGGTTCGCTGCAAGAATCAAGCAAGAAGTCCGTTTCTCGAGTAATATCGGCTCAGGTACCCGTATACTGTGGTATTCCAGTCTACTTATACACCGAATTTGTACAGGACACGCTTGTGGAGAATGCCAAGGAGCAATCCGGATCGCTCACCAGCATGATTGCTCAGGCGACCAAGTAGAGAGTTTCGTAGTAAATTGCGCCATTTCTTATGTACGTAGTGGCAAAAAAGCTGAGTTTTTTCAGTTCCCGTATAATCTATCAATACATTATAACTCTTCTGCCCATGCATTCCCCACTCCTCTGTCGAGGGAATTACAGCTTCTGTATGCGCGTAGCAGCTTTCGTATGTTGAATTCCCGAGGAGTGTTCCTCATTTTTACATGGCATAAATCCAGGAATTGCGGGTGCTTGAGGTGCATCACCACCACTTTTGCAGCTTCTCGAAAAGCTTGTTCACCAAAGGCCTGTGGTATGCACCTCTCCTACTCCTTTGCATTCAAGTTTCTTGCTTTTTCACGATTGAAAGCTTTTTGGTTGCTCATTGTTTGGATATTCAAAGCTCTTGTCTGATGAGTTTTGCAATTCTGCTTGATGTTCAACTTCGCAATGCAGGACGCCGAGCCTTCCCCTTGCGGGACGTGGGACAAAGATGTTCACTTGCACTAGGAAGTTCTCTATGAAGGTCAAGGAGAAGATCGACTTCAGCATCCAATTTCATGCAACTCAGGTGAGGTCTTCCAACAAGATTGCAGAGATTGATGACATTCTCTAGGTTCCGAACTGGGATAAACTTGCGGTGTCGTTGATCCCTTTGGACACCGGGCGAGTTACCGGGAAAACTCGCAAGGTTCCTGTTTGCAATGGCCAGTGTCACTGGCTTGAAGCAATCACTGAGACCTCCAAACTCTCCCTCGATATCAGGACGCTGCAATATGACGAGAAGCTTTACAAGTTTGTTGTCTCCAAGGTATGAACGTTGCTTAGTTTTTCTTACGACCTAGTAGTTTTCTGTATACAGGGCTACTCGCGCTCAGGAATTTTAGGAGAGGTTATCATAAACCTAGCTGAATATGTATCCGCCGCTTCTCCAAGCAGCATCACTTTGCCACTCCGGTTTTGCTATGCAGGCACAGTTTTGCATGTAAGTTCGTGTTTTTGTTTTTCTTTTTTGGCGATGTGCTTGACTGTTGAGCAGGTGACCATCCAATGCTTGACGCCGAGGAGCTCGAGTAGAGTGGACCTTCAGCGCTCGAGTTCCAAACGTGACGAGCTCATCTCTGAAGACGAGTCGGAGTTTTCTACTCCTTTGTCCCACAACATGCCGAGCGAAAGGCGGTACATTGAGAAGGTTTGTGCTTGCTTGCTTGCTTGTTACTATGTCTAATGCTGCTTTTCTACAGTACAAAATGCCGAAGCATTCCAGCACTAGCATTCCGGAGACAGAACCCTTGTCTCCTGTTAGTACTACTGGGAGTGTTCACAGCTTTCAAAACAAGACTTCGTTTGCTAGTATATCGTACGTATCGTTAACTTCTCCCGTGACTGTGGAAAACCCGGCCGGGCTAAAGAGTTTGGAAAACCCGGCCGGGCCAAAGAGTTTAGAGTCCGATCTCGAGAACACGCTTCTACAACTTCACAATGAAACCATGTCATGGAAGAGTATTGCTGAGGCAATGCAGAACGAGAACAAGGTCCAGAACGAGAAAATTCAAAACATGAGGTCCGTACATGAGCATGAAAAGTGTTCGCTCTTGGCAGAGAGAGACAACCTGAAAGCCGAGATTGAACTGCGGGAAAATGCGCTCAAGGAAGAACTAGGTTTCGAAAGAGAAGCCAACTCTAGTTTGAGCATTCAACTCCAGAAACTACAGTCGTCGAATATGGAGCTGCTTTTGGCTGTTCGAGACTTGGAGGACTTGCAAAGGGAAGTTGCAGGACACGATAGAGTCTCGGATATAGACTCGACGGAAAAGAGGATTGACACTATAATCATTGATGGTGGTGATGATGAGTTTGGTTTGAGTCCAGATCGCAAGGTGCTTATCACTGGACTTGTGGAGGACTTGAAGAATGTGAGGGTTTTGCTGAATGAACTTGTTAAGCACCCTGATGCCGTTGGTGATACATCCAACCGTCTCCTCTTCAACCTGGAAGCTTTAGTGAGGGGTTCACAGAGTCTTATAGGCCAAGTGGAGGATGAAAGAAACTTTAGTGAAGGCGCAACCTCACTTGAAAGTCTTCTAACAAGAAGATCTGGAGAAAATGTGGACTTGAAGGTGGAGAATGGTTTGATTCAGGAGCTACAAGCTAAGTCGACTGTGATTGAAGAGTTGGATTCCAGAGTTTTCCAGCTCGAGGCTGAGAAGCAAGAACTTGAATCCCGGCTCAACTCTTACATGAAGAATGACGAGCACAGGAAGCTCAAGATGAACGAGCTAGAGGCGCAAGTCTGGGAGTTTGCCAAGGAGTTAGACTACGTGCAGGCGTCGAATGACAGTCTCGAAGCCATGGTCGCAGCAATGAAGGAAGAAAAGGAGGAGCTTTTGGGAGTAAAGACAGATTCGCACCTGGCCGAACAAGTTGAAGTGTTGGAGGCCCGCGCCAAGTCTATGGAAGAAGAGAGAGATGCTTACCACTTGGAGCGGTGCGTCTTCGAGAACCTTGCACGAGACTTGTGCGAGCAAGTGCAATCGGTTCTTCAGGGGACCCTCAAAGATGAGGCCGAGCTCCAAAACGATAGGAAGGAACAACGTCAGGATTTCATCTACCACGTTAAAGAGCTGCGAACGGCCTTCTCTAGCATGTTGAAGGCCAAGGAAGAAACAGAGATTAGGTTTCAAGAGCTTCACCAGACCTGTGTTCTCCTTGAGGCGAGAGCTGTGAAAGAGCACTCGCAGCTTGTGAGCACCATTGCTACCCTAGACGTTGAGTTCGGCCACCTTTCGAAGCAGTCGGACCAAATGCTGGAAATGTTGAACCAGGAAGTCGGCTTGCTTCTGTCCAAAGTTGAGCAGGACGGGAAAAATAGGAAGTCTCAATCTTTCTTGCGGGTAGCTGCGGAGGAAAATGCATGCGAGATAGCCTACTTGCGAAATGAGGTGCACAAGCTGAGGTCACAAAATGAAACTCTTCTACAGCACTCCTCCTTTTCGTTGCATGAGTCGGAAGAGATGTCGGAGGTGCTAAAACGCTTTCGGGCAGAGAAAACGGAGTGTGAAGCTCGGCTGGAAGTACTCGCTGGTGAATGTGATTGTGCTAAAATGAAGGAGCTTGAGACGTCCAAGAGGTTGGAGATTGTAACCAAGGAATTACAGGTGCAGACTGGAAGAGGTGAATCCATGAAGGAACAAGTCAGTATACTTGACGGTGATATCAAGTGCCTGGAGGTCGGCGCAAGAAATCTAAAGTCTGAAAACACGGACTTGAGGACCAGCTTCCAAAACCTTGGGGTTGAGCATGCAAACCTCTTAGAACATAAGAGAGCTACGGAAGAAAAGCTGCTGGCCTTAGAATCTTCGTTGAAGGAGTCCAATATGCTTAAAGAGAAGTTCAAGGAGCAACTGGAGACAGAACGGTCCAAGGCAGGTATTCTGTGGTTTAAGTATCAAGAAGAAAGCAGAGAAAACAACGAGCTGCTAAACTGTTACGAAATGGGCCTTCATCACGCAAAGATGGAAGCCAAGGTAACTTCCACTGTTATTCTTGTTGCGTCTGACTAATTATCTATCTGTATATTAACACAGGATAAACTAACTGTGTTGTCCGAAGAGATCCATGATTTCAAACACGGGAATGCCGACTTGAGACATTTTGAAGTGCTGAAAGATGCATTGCTTAAGAAACTAGCCTGTTGCGAAACTAAGCTAGAGATTCAAATGGCTACAAACCAGGTATTTTGTATTTTATCGTAAGCCAGAAGCTAATTCCGAGTAAGCAGGAATTAGAGAAACAAAAAATGCAGCTTGAGCAAGAGAATGACTCATTAGCAAAGTCGTTGGCGTCTCTTGAGGCTGATCTACTGAGGGAACGTGAGGAATCCCTGGCTATGAGAAACAACGATCTGGCTAACGTGAAAGGAGAAATGCAGGTAGGCCGTTTATTCAGAAAAGCTGCGATTTTTCTTAAGTTGGCTGCAGGGCAAACTTGATGATCTTGTTCGTCAGCTACAGTCGTCCGAACAAATCAGTCGGGAAAAACTCGTTACTCTAGAGGGAGAATACAAGAACACGAAGGACTTGATGGAGACGGAAAGGGAAGCCATTTTGAAGGACTTCCGAGCCCTGAGACAAGAAAACGTTGATTTGAAACGCCAACTTCACGAGCTGGACTTTATGCGAAGTAGCTTGGAAGCGAAGCTTATGGACCTGCACAAGTCTGTGGAGGTACTTAAGCAAAGCCGTTTGTTTTCATGCGAGAATGTTTAAGTGCAGGCTGAATTAATTTCATTAGAGGAAGGTCTGGGCATCACTGTGAGGACATTTGAGGACCAAGAGCAGTTGCTAGCAGAGAAGGTCCAACGTCTTGAAGCAGATTATAAGGTTAACTTTGAAGCACAATTGGAACAATGGGAACATACAAAAGGAGGTTTGCAAAATGAGCTGAAAGAACTACGGGCAAAGGAGTTGGAAGCAAGAAATGCATGTCTGCTGCTGAAACGGGAAAATGAGGACCTAGAGCTGAAAGCTGCAGATTGGAAAACGCAAAGCGAACTTGTTATCTCGAAATTACAGGCCGAAGTTCTTACATTCCAAGCAAAGATGCATGTTTTGGAGGAGGTACGTCTATGTTGCTAACCATTCCTTCAAGTTTACACTCTGCGAATTTTTGCAGAACGAGGTTTACATCAAGTCAACAGAGGCCAGTAGCGATGCCCGTAAACAAGCGAGCAAGCTCGAAAAGAACAAGGAGATGGTTAAGAGAGTCGAATGTTCATCCGAAGTGAAGCCACTGCGCCGAAAGTGGAGAGAAACGGAAGATGAACCACCCGGAACGGAACTTCAGAACTTGCGTGCAACTTTAATGGCTTTGGAGGTTAGATACTTTGGTTAAGTTGCTCTTGCCCATTCGTGACTTTGCAGAACGAGCATGCATCGAAGTCTCTGGAACTGAATCTGCTGTTGGAAAAATCTCGAGAACGAGAGTCGGTCTTGTGTGAAAAGATAGTCCGTCTTGAACTGTCCAGGAGAGCTTGGGATGATTCCGAAGATGTATTATCCAAAGCATTGGCGGAAGCTGAGCACCTGAAGCAGGTCAAGGCGAACCTTGAGGAAACCACCACAAGTCTAAAAGCTTTGCTAGAAACCACAGAAGCCCTTCATAGGGAGAAGGCCGCAGAATGTAGTGTGCTGGAACAGGAAAATGAAGCTCTGAAGCAAGCCATTGCGGACTGGAAAATGGATAGAGAGAGGTTTGACGAGAGGACCGAAACCGAGTATCACGAGCGAGAAGCCTTACTCTTGAGGAAAATTGAATTCCTGGAAATGGCCACCGATGCAGGCACGGAACAACTCAAGAACGAGGCAAGCATCACCTAGACTTATGCTCAGACTTTCACGTGCTTTATTTTCAGCTTACGCGGCTGCAATATCAGAATTCGGAGTTTACTCGCCGTGAACACGAGCTTTTATCCAAGCTCAATACTCAGGAGCTCCTAGAGTCGGAGCTTCACCGGTTGCAGGAGGTGAGCTTTCTGTATTTTTTTCATTGGGCCCCTCTGTAGCGTTCATGTTGTAGGAGAATGAGCTACTTGGACAAAAACTGTTGAAGCTCAAGGAAGACTCTCTGTGGGGTGATACTTTGGAGAGGCTAATGTGCCTTGAGACAGAACTTGCGGAAGCTTTGGAAACAAATAATATGTACAAGCTGCAATTACAGAGGTATATATCCATTTCTTGAGATGTTTAATGAAGGAGAGTGTGTCCTTGTAGCATTTTCTCCAAGCACCAGAATACACAGACGGCTGCTGTGGATGAGGTGATAGAAAGCCTGATGGCCTCCAAAAAACAGATATGGTGTTTGGAGGCAGAGCTCAAGGAGATGCAGGATAGATACTTGGGAATGAGCATGAGATTTGCTGAAATGCATTCTGAAAGAGAGGAACTCGTTATGACAGTGAAGGCGCTTAGAACGGGAGAAAAGAGCCATACAATAACCCGAGAAAGGAGCACACCTTAGCCAGAAACATCGTCTCTTCATAGTTTCAAAACAACAAAGTTTTGAATCTCGTTGAGTCTACAGTAAATATGAACAACAATTCTTAATATGGACGAACCTTCTGCAAGTGGGACGTGCACATAATGGCCAAATGTATCGAGTGTTTCCTAATACAATTTCGCGACTTTATTAAAAAATAAACAATAAAAATATGAACAACAATTATGGTTTATTTTGGTTTTCCTACAATAACATATATACCTTTGTAATTGCAACTTGTTAATAATATTCGTTTCCAAAGCTTCCGCAAGTTCTGTCTCAAGGCACATTACCCTCTCCAAAGTATCACGCAAGCCCACAGGGGGATATGGGGATTGTATGCAGAACTTAAAGCACGGATTGTAATCTCACAGGGGTTATCCCAACTTTGATTGGTAGCTATTCTATTTGCAGTGACAAAGCCAACTTCTGGAACCGGCCATATAATACTGATCGTTAACCTAACGCAAGTTATCGTATCTTTGCGTGTCAATTAGCTTAGTGGGCTCTAAACCCAAGGGGTTTGATTTGCTTGGATAGGTGTACTGTGCTCCCAGACTGTGCTTATGTTGTTTGTGGTGTTATTGTGGATAAGTTCTTCGTGTGTCTTGAGAAGCTGGAGGAAGGCTGTGTCTGGAGAGAGAGTTATGTCCTAGCTCATGTAGTGAAAGTGCCCAGTTCATTTGGTGTTGTGTGGGGAGTCTGGCGAGGGTTGGGCAGTTATAGATCACATGGTGTTCACCTTCTACCTCGGTTCTGCTGTGACATAAGCGTTCATTGGTGTCGTTCAAGTTTCAGTGAGATTTCCAAGCATATTTATGTGCTCTTGATTTTGAATAGGCATATATCTATTCATCTCAAACATTTTGTATTTTTCTGCTTGGACAATATGGGCTGGATTGCGTTATACCCGTATGGTGTCTCTGAGGTTTTGATATAATTGAGTTGTGGTATCTAGGGGTCATAAACTTCACGATAAGCTTTGACTCTGGTTGTTCGTCAGCATCATTTTAGGTTTTACCGAGGGTTTCACAAATTAGATAGTGTTATGCGAATATATATCTCTGGTAAGCCTGTGATAGGAAGTCATTGTTCTGGTAGCCATGCGAACACCACTCGCCGAGAAACTGGCATGTTCACTTCCCTGACCTGTTTCACAAAAAATGACCGACGTACATTTTTCGGCGAGTGGTGTTGGCCGAGAAACTTCTCCAGTTGCTTGCCAGTTTGGAGACTCTGTGCCACAAATGTACCAAACTTGTGTTTACATTTTACCCATCATTCAAAATCCAAAATGTATTCAATCCTAATATACAAAAATAGGCCTCCGGGTGTGAGACGTAACTTGCAAGGTCTGTATACATACGCGAGGATCGACACAGCTCTCGGTCTTCACCAATATGGCTTGACGGTCGCTCCCCTTACCTCAGTTATTGCACAACAAAAGTGAAGGTGGTTGGGCTAGCTTGCAATAAGCAAACCTGCAAATCCATATTGTTTGATAATGATCTGCCTCTTTCGTCTATCCTCACCAACGTACAAGAAAAATATGGTGCCGGCAGGCGGCTTTACCAACTCGACGTCGCCACATGTTTCCCTGGTTCGAAGGGACTCAGGTAGACCTTATGACTCGAAGTAATAATAATAGAAAGATCGATCATTTCTTCGAAAGGTTTGTAGGTTAAACTTGTCAAGCAAACTCGCGTTTTGGAAGGAAATTGCATTCCGGAAATGTTTATCGATGAAACAAGGAAAAAACCTTGTTTTTTGAATGACACTAAAAAGGAACTGTTTTTTCTTCACATGACCCATTGCAGAAGCTTTTTATTGCTCTGTTTGGACGAAGCCTGCAGTGAAATTCACCACTATAAAACCTGCATGCTTACATATTACATCAATTCCTTCATTACCTTAGTGGTGCATCGGGGTGGCTGCACCGTCGAGGGTGGCACCACCCTGTGGCGCGGTCTGATTGAGAGGAGCGTGTGCAACGTTCTCCATCTCCCGAAGGTGTGCCTGCCACATCCGTGCCAAAATGAGGAAGTACTCACACTTCTCATGGGCATGGCGGAGCTCGGTGCAGTGCCATGGGAGGTAGAAGTGCTTCACCCTACACCTGTTGAGCGGGATGAGCCTGTGCGCACACTGGTCACGCCACCCCAGTGGCACTCTCTCACGCTCCATCTCCTCGTTCGTCGCCTTCATCTTGATCAGGTACTCGTAGCTCGCCGTTGCCTCATCCACGAATCTCGGCTCCTCTTTCTCCACGCCTCCATCTGTTGCTGCTCCAGCGCCGGTGCTTCCACCCATAGCTAGATCGATCGACCAGAGGAGAAGAAATGTGAGAAATGTAGGGTTCTTCGTGGGAATATGCTAACGAGGAGCCCTAGAATGCGGGTCATCAGCAGCATGGTCCAGCGGCGCTGCTTGGCAACCAAGGCGGCTCGCATCTACAGGCCGGGCTCATCTTCCGAGCTGGAGGACGTGCCGGCACTGGAGTTCAGGTACGACATTGCAAACGAGGTGCCCATTCTGGTGAAGACGCTATCGCCCTGCATTGACGAGCACATTTCCAATCTGACGCAATCCAGCACCCGCCTCCTCCTCTACGACGACATCTGCAAGTACATGATCCACAAGGTACTGAGGGAGATCTTCCTGCACGTCAAGATGCTTCCGGATGACAGCCAGGTCTTCTTTGCCGATCGTAAAGACTACAGGAGCATCCTCATGACATTCCAGAAACTCGGTTCTCTCTTTACCTACAAGCTTGGAACATGCAGCCTTAAGGGACCCCATGGAGACCTCAGGGTGGTCTTGGACACGGGCGTCTGGAAGACAGTGGAGAAGGAGACGTCCAAGTACTATGGTTACTCTGGTCCATGGAAGTTCGTCAAGCCAACCGGGTACAAGATGTTCTGCATCTCCAAGCTCCTCTTCCAGTACGATGCTTTCAGACTTTGCAAGCAGGATCTCCAAGTCCGATACCGGGCCTTTGCACGGAGGGAAGCAGAGCGGCTGGGGATCAATCTGGACGACGCAGATGAGCTTGCGGACCAGCAAAGGATCAAGGTCGCGGTTGAGGTTGACAGGAGTGTCATTGGCAAGGGGAACCTCGTATTTTTCATGGACCAGGAGGAGGCTAAGGACCCCGATAAGGTGTACCAGGAGATCACCAAGCACATCAGCTTGAACTCTGGCCTCGGTGTGGTGCACTATGCCAGGCATCTGCGAGAAGAAGGCGATTTCTTGCGTTGCTACAGCCTTGTTCAAGATCCTAGCCCATTCAAAACAATCCTCCCCGAATGAGTAGTTTTTTTAA
>LDJE01102446.1:0-10280 GCA_001021135.1 Selaginella kraussiana
GAGCATATGTTTTTGGGAGCGGAAAGAAATTCGTACATGAGTGCATAATTAGTTGATTTTGTAATAACAAACATAAGAAACCCTTTTTTCCGGAGGATAATAAGGTACTCCGTCTATAAAAGTTGGTTCGCCGGTTTAGGGCCAGATCCTAGGTCAGCGTCAGCGTCATGGTTTTATTCGAGCTTGGACAAAAGCTTTCGGGTGCTTTGCACCAGATTTCTACCAAGACAGTAATAGACGAAAAAGCATTCCAGGAATGCCTCAACGAGATTTCACGTGCGCTGATGCAGGCGGATGTACAGTTCAAGAGTGTGGTAACCATGCAGAAAAATATCAAGCGCATCGTCAATCTGGAAGAACTGGCAGCGGGGCTCAACAAGCAAAAGATCATTCAAAAGGCCGTCCACACTGAACTTTGCAACATGCTCGACGGTGGAAAACCTGTTTACGAGCTTCAGAAGGGTAAACCGAACGTGGTCATGTTTGTAGGACTTCAAGGTTCTGGTAAAACAACTACCTGTACGAAGTATGCCAGTTACTACCAAAGGAAAGGCTTCAGGCCAGCCTTGATTTGTGCTGATACTTTTCGTGCTGGTGCTTTTGACCAGCTGAAGCAAAACGCTACAAAGGCAAAGATCCCTTTCTATGGACCCAGCAAGGAAACTGATAATGATACTTTGGATCCAGTGAAAATCGCTGAAGAGGGTATTGAGATATTCAGGAAGCAGGGCTGCGATCTCATTATCGTGGATACGGCTGGTAGAAATAAGCAGGAAGCTGCATTGTTTGAGGAAATGAGGCAACTAGCAGATGTTACAAACCCCGACTTGGTTATCTTCGTGATGGATGGTAGCATTGGACAAGCAGCATTCGATCAAGCGCAAGCTTTCAAGCAGAACGTGGAGGTCGGTGCTGTTATTGTTACCAAGATGGACGGCCATGCCAAAGGAGGTGGTGCACTTAGTGCTGTTGCAGCTACAAAGTGTCCAGTGATTTTCATAGGCACGGGAGAGCATATCCATGAGTTTAACACGTTCGAACCCAAGGCGTTTGTGAACAGGCTAATGGGCATGGGAGATATGTCTGGACTTGTAGAGAAGATTAACGACGTAGTTCCAGCTGATCAGCAAGCTGAACTGGCGCAGCAACTGTTGGAAGGCCAATTCACGTTTAGGTCGTTGAGGGAGTTTTACTCTGAGAGTCTAATGTCCAGTATGGGCCAGATTATGTCTATGCTTCCTCCACAGATGATGGGTGCAATGGGAAAACCTAACAAGGTAATGTTGAAGAAGTACATGTCTATAATGGATTCAATGTCAAAAGGAGAGCTTGACAGTATGAACCCTAAACTGTTTCACGACCCTTCCCGTGTTCGCAGAGTAGCAAGAGGGTCTGGAAGAACAGTGGAAGAAGTGAATGAACTGGTTGAATCGTATGGGAAACTTGCAACTATGTTTAAGACGTCAAAGAAGAAGGGTAACGTGAATGCACAAGCCAGCATGGCTCAAGTGAGGCGAATGCTTCCTCCGGAGATGCTTAGCCAAGTGGGTGGCATGGGAAATGTCACGACATTGCTTAACCAAATGAGCAGCGGGGGGAACGTTGCGAACATCATGAAGCGACTCGGTGGTCTTGGTGGTAAAGGCAAACACTAAGATGAATCTGTTGACATATTTTGATCTTCATATTAGATGTTCTTTTAAAAAAAATTGTATTCATAAAAAGATCTAGGATTTCTTGGTTACAAAAATACATTAAAGTGGAAAACATTGTTGCAAAACAGAACGGTGGCATACATTGCATAACCAAATCGGTGGCATGGGAAATGTTCAAAGGCAAACATTAAGATATGAAAAATAACATGCCCAAAGGAGTATATGCTCGTTTATAGCTAGCAATTAAGTAAAATGTTAGGTGATCCTCGATTGAGCAACCTTCTGGCAGATGTGCGTTACACAAATAGTGATCCAAACACTCAATTACTTGTTGATATGTTTTTAAGATGTAAGAAACAGAAGCTTTTCAACACTTTAAAATACGTGACAATTTATTGCAGCAACATTCTTCACGCTATATAACAAATGTTGTGTTAAATGCACTCTTGCAATACTCTCCGTTCTTTGGCAAAAAATGTGAATGTGGCAAGAATGCATTTTAACATAACGTTAACGCATCTTCGTTACTCGTGGAAGCTCCAAGCCTTCTACAATTTTTATCATAAGCGGATGCGAAGACTTGCAGCTGCTTGAGTGGTAACTCCGCACAAAGATGGCAACCCCGTCACCCCCGGCTCACCCCTCACCGGAAAGTAGTATATCTATCACTTTTAGTGGTGGACGAGCTGAAAAAACCTCTCAAATTAAGTGTAAACATAATTCAGCATCTCGAGATACTGAATCTATAGATGAGTTATAAAATGTATACATGCTCTTCCTTTTCTTTCGTTTCCACCGTTGGAGAAGATTTTTCTCGCGGCATGCACGATTCTATGGCTTCTTTTTAATGTTCCGGCGCCTTAGTTTTTTGTTTTCATGTCTGAGTTTTGCAACCCATATTTGTTTGTCCACTTTGTCCTGAGATTTGTCCGGATAGAAAGTATTTTAAAGGCTCTCACAAGCTGAAAGATGTTTGCACCAACTACCAAGGCAATTCAAGAGATATTAGGAAGTTTGGAAACATAATGATAGCGCTTCCAGCAAGACTTGTTTGAGCTTGAACTGGAATTTGGATGATATACTACTAATGGCAGTATTTATGTAGAATCTGTTCAGAAGCCTGTTGCAACGCAGGACGTATAGTGAGACTCCCAGAGGTCCGTGTTGGCAGCTTCGGTTATTATCATGGAAGCATCCAGCTCCTCAATGGGTCGAACTATCTCAACGTCCCACATACCATCCGAGTTGATGATATTAAGAAGCAAACTACTCGAAGGAACGTGGTCCTGCTTGTGAACGTCGCTGCTGCTGAAGAGCGGAGGCATGTCTTCCGTGTCCGGCTTGTGGGAATCCCAGTCAACTGTCACCGGATAAACCTCAAACGAGACCGACGTCGAGGCCGAGGCCAGCTCACCTGTTTTCACGAACGGACAGCAGCTAGTGGCGGTGTCCGAGGTCGGGGACAGCCTCGGCAGCTCGCAGAAGTTATTCAACTCTCTTGCTGTGGTTGGGAAGTCCGAACTCAGGCTGTGCTCAAGCTCGCATGCACGGGAGCTGCTCTGCGAGAGAATGCTGATCGGAGATGAAGGTGGACCTCGGAGAGTCTCGTTGGCGTCCTCGCTTGTGATGCTGTGAGCTTGTTCCGGGGTCATGCCCAGAAGTTTCTGGTACGAAAAACCTGGCAGCTCCATTTGATGAAAATTGGTGGGGCTTGAACTTCCTGGAAGGGATGAGACGACGTCTTCGGATTGCTGTAGACAAGTGCAAGTTGCTGCATTTTTGTTGTGGTAGCACGGGCAGGCTTGCTCGTGCGAAGCGAGTGGACGGTGTGTCTGAGGATCAATTCCCATATTTCGAAGCTTCTTCTTCAGGTGGGTATTCCAGTAGTTTTTTATTTCGTTATCTGTTCTTCCAGGGAGCCTTCCAGCAATCAGAGACCACCTGCCATTACAAGAGCCACACCTTAATAAGTATGAGATCGTATGTTTTTCCGAAAATCGCAAAAAAGAGGAAATTTTGATGTAATGCTTAAAAATTGTGGAATGAAAAGTGATGAGGCAAGGTGTTTCGCGTGTGCGGGATATATATTTAAGCACTACTATCAAAATGCTGCTGATTGTAGAGAAAAATTCTAGTCACAAATACAAAGAACATGAGTTGGGGAATGGGTCTTACCTGTTCCCGAGAAGCGAATGCAGTTTTATTATCAGCTGGTCTTCCTCCTCAGAGATGTTTCCCCGCTTGAGATCGGGACGAAGGTAGTTTATCCATCTCAACCTGCAGCTCTTCCCGCAACGACGAAGTCCTGCAGTAAGGTGTTGAGAATTTTTACTGCAAATTTTGAGTATGTGTGTGCACCTGCAGCTTTAGGCAACGTTCTCCATGATCCTTCTCCATGGAGGCTGATGTGCTGAGTGAGTAGAAGATCCTCTTCTCGAGTCCACGGGCCCCTATTCAGCCCGACCTTCTCGCAGCAAGGTGCTCGTCCCATTTTCCCAATTTGCACTCAAGAAATTTGAGATTTTGATGTGATCCTGAGATGTGTACCTTGGTTTGAGCTGCCTGAAGCTGAGCAAAAAAGAAAAGGGCCGGTTTTCAAGGGAGGATAGACACGACAAGCAGACAGGAAAACATTCACACACTTACTTCAAATTTTCAAACTTCAAAGCTTCAGAAAGGAAAACTCTAGAGTGAAACTGCGGTGGATTACGTATGGTTGATCGGAAGGAAGTCGTCAGTTGTGAATGATCAGAGGAGAAAGTTGGAGCTTCAGTTGAGGAGTCCTTGGTCTCGCTGACATGAAGAACTAGAAATCATAGACTTCTGTGCTCACAACGCTCTGAAAGGAAGCTACTCTACAAAACAACACTACAGGGACGACTAGAAAACTGGCGCAGGCAAGTTTTCTTTACTTATTTGTTTGAGCCTTGAGGTTTTTAACGGGATATATCCTAGCACATTATCTGAGGGGTTGCAGACGACTAACTACGTTGAAGCTGCTTACGACCAGAGTCCAGAGTCCCCCTTTTGCCTTTCTGACTAGCACCACGACTACTACTCGATGTGTTCAGAGAAGTTGTGGAGCACTGCAAATCATGTGTCAGAGTTTGACACACGAAGCCACTTATTCTGCAGATGATTGATTGATTGACGCCCAGCGACGTTGTTCTGCTACAACAAGGAAAGCTCTGGACCCCGGCCAGCAACAACAGGCGGACACCACTTGGGTCTTGGTCTCTGTTCAAATTGGTTCAACCTCGAACAGCCTTGCCGTATTTATATCTCTACTTCCATTGATGATGAAAGGTGGGTGTGTACATCATGCGTGCTAATTCCGTTATCTATGACCTTTGCAGGAAGAAACAGGGCCCTCTTGTACGTGAACGAAAAACAGTCGTTGTAGTTCATGCGGTAAGGATCGATCTTGTAAGCCTACATTGCATGTTTCCACCCTTACCACGTATCATTAAACCCTAACGAAGTTTTGGTAAACCCTATTGAAGGTAATACCATCCCGTTTTGGAGAGCTTGACTGTAAGCATCGTCGCTTTCCCTTTCTCTTTTGCAAGCCTTCCTCGCAGCCTTTAATTCATGGCTCAAGATCGTAATGTGCTTTTCAGGAGCAGTCATTTCTGATTTATGCATGTGTCTACTTCGAATATCACAGCACCATATATGCTTCGGGAGGTCCTTGTCCCAACTTTATTTCCCCGATCAACAGCAGCATTTGTCCCTTGAATACAATGTATGTCGGATGGTTCCTCGGAGGGCCGGAGATGCCACATCTTTTTCGACCCGAGCCGGACGGAGGGTGGTTTGACTGCATCAGACCTCATCCAAGGAAGGTATCGTAAGTCTACGTCGTTAAGGCTTTGCACTTGCCTCTTTTCTTTTCTAACGTCAACTCTCACAGGTGACTCCTGCAATCCAACGCTTCCTCACTGCGAGTTTGATTTCGTCAGCTCTCTCAGGACTTTTTCATGCAACATGTGTACGTACCTCGTCGTGGGTTTTTTTCTTCTTTGCCGTCAATCATCGTGAGGGGTATGTGGTATTTCCCAAGGTTTTTTTTTCTTCACTTATATTCTTTTTCCATCTCCACGCCTCCGGGATGACTCAAAGACGGGCATGCTATTCATTTGCGAGTCCCCCCCAATATACAAAGGATTCATCTCTTTTCTATTGACAGGTATGGAATCTTTCAAAATCCAGGGCCAGATTTATATATTTCAGTGGGGGAAAGATTGTGGGAAGCCAATATTATGGTCCAGGCAAAGAGAGCCTCGTTGCTCTTTTTCCAGAAATGTACTTGTACATACAGCAAGGGTACTTTCATACGCTGGAAAAGGGCATACGTTGGGAGAACAATAGCCACATATAAAACGGAAAGATGGCTAGGAAAAAAAAATTGGTACTATTCTTCCATGGTCGCTTTCATATATCAAGGGATGGATTTGATGCAATGCCTAGTTCCACGCCGGATATTGTGGAGTTCAAAGTCGACCATACGACAGCGAAATGCACCATGCGTGTGGGGTATATAAAACCTTGGGTTTTTCCTCGTGTTTTCAATGCTAAATTTTCGTCTTGCATTTGATCTTGCCACCTTACATGAGGGTGTGTGAGATACTACAAAAGGATCAAATCCATGGAACTCTCTGAACTCAGAAAAATGAGCCAATTTCGATCCTGGTCGTAGTCTGGTCCACGGTTGAAGTTGACCTGAAGGACCGTGTGAAGGAGCTGTTCTTCACTTGCAAGTTGTTATCGGCCACAGTCGAGACAGGCCGAGTATGAAGGTGACATGCCGAGATGAAGTCCGAGTTGAAGTGACAGGCCGAGATGAAGGCCGGCTCAAAAAGGAGCTGTTCCTCGCTTGCACGCATGCATATACATGCATGCAAAGGTCTACCAAACCCGACGACGACGAGCGTCGACGTTTGAGCTCACCATCGTCGCCATTGCATCGCTGCAGCAGCCAGCTTGCGTTCAAATTTGCCGCAGGGGGCTGCTCCTCAACATGGGGACACGCAACATCGACGCTTTGCCCCCTTGCCGCACACCCCTGGACGACGTTGTTTTCATCGTCTTCCAACGTTCATGCGAGAAGTTAACATCAAAGTGAACGCCGTAGTTAACTGCAAAACCACACATACGAAATACTTAGACTCCCCGAAACATGAAACAAAAAAAAAAACGAATACCACTTTTGTCACAACGATTTGGCCAACACCTCTTTCGCCAGGTCGATTTTCCCCAACTTTTCCAGCGCCTTCGCAACGTGTCTACACAACTCAGGGTCGACCTTGTCCATCAATTCCATGACGACGTTAACCGCCTCATCAACATAGTTACCATCGCAAAGCTTTTTTACCAACGTGGTAAAGGTACTAGGACTTGCAGGAGGACAACCACCGTTGACCACTTGAACCAAAACCTGGTACGCATGTTCGATCTGGTTGGCCTCACATAACCCATCAACGAGGATGCTGTACGTGGTAGCATCGGGGATGCAACCACTGTCGATCATCCTCTCCAGCGTCTCTTCAGCAAGGTCGATCTTTCCAGCTTTACAGTAACCATCAACCACGGTATTGAAACTCGTAGTATCAGGGTTGCACCCCGCTACTACCATGGTATCCATAAACCTAGCAGCACTTTCAACATCACCGGATCTGCAGAAACCCTCGATCACGTCGTTGCAGAAAGAGACCTCGGGAGCAAACCCGTCGCTCACGAGCTGCTCGAAGAACTTCTGGGCCTCAAGAACCCTACCGATCTTCGCGAGGTTGGAGATCATGAGACGGTAGGTATAGAGATTTGCCTTGCATTTGGCTTCCATCATCGTGATGAAGAGCTGAAGAGCCAAGTCGATTTGATTTGCGTCCCAAAACATCTCCATGACAGTGTTGTACGTGATTATGTTAGGGCTATGCCCCATCTTCGCCATGGAATGTAATACCTCCCGTGCGGCATCCTCATCCCCTGCTTTGCAAAAACCCTGAAGCACCGAGTTGAAGGTCACAATAGTTGGACGGCAAATGCCCTGTCTGGGCATTTTCTGCAACATCTGCAATGCCTCCTCGGGCTTTCCAGCCTTGCTCAGGGTATCTATCAGGGTATTGTAGGTTACCACATTAGGTTTTGAAATCGCAGGACCAGCTTCCATAATATCCAACAGTTTCAGGGCATCGTCTACCCTAGAACCCTTGCAAAGCCCATTGATGAGCGTGTTATAACATACGATGTCCCGAACCATATTTTTCCGGGCCATTTCTTCAAAGAGTTCATAGGCCTCATCAAGCCTTCCAGATTTACATAGTCCATCTATGAGAATGTTATACGTTATATCATTAAAATGTACCGTCTTTTTGAAGTAAGCCCTAGCTTCGGAGATCTTCCCAGCGTCACACAAACCCTTGAGGATCACATTGTGTATAACCACGAGGTTTTCAGGGTTAGGTCTACAAGTGGCGACGAACTCTTCAAGTAGGGTATATGCCTGCTGGAAATCCTCAGCCCTACAGTAACCATGGATGAGCGTCCCATACGTGAACGCCGTAGGCCGGTCGATGGTAAGCAACTTCTCAAGGAAGAGCTTCCTGGCGTCCAAGTGCCTATCCGCACGAATGTAAACGTTGAGCAAGCAGTTGCACGTCACGCTTGAGTGCCTGAAACCTGGTAGCTCAGATGCCCAGTCGAAGAACGCAAGTGCCTTGTCGGGATCCCTGAGTTTCTGTAGTACTTTGCTAACCACGACGGGGGTGATGCTAGTACCATCGTAACTACTTAACTTTGAGGACATTTCCATGGTGGTACTACTTTGTTCTAACACTCTGGCTATTTGACGGACGTGCAGTGGCGAGTCCTCGTTGTTGGATGGTTCTTCACCGCCGCCATGCTGCTGCTTTCTCCACAGCTTCCACTGCCTGCCCCTTTGTTGCTTCGTGTTGCTACTACTACTACTTACATTCTGGGGAGTCGCGAAGAAGATGTGGGACTTCGGTCGACTGCTGCTCGCCATTCGCATCGCCATGGCGGGATGAGCTCCGCCCGTTGTGAGCATCATGTTTTTCTAGGGCTCTTCCGCATTTTACAATGAGTTTAGGGTTTAACGCAGTTTTGGTTTAAGAGATTAGGGCTTAATTCTAGAATAACAAAAAGATTCTCGTCAACAAGCATAGCCAGCCACAAGATGTATGCTTGGTTGGAATTTTACAGACTTACAAACATTGTTCAAATCACTAGCCAGCTGCCGTTTTCTAGATTAAAAGGTAAATAAACAGCCATAGGCAATTGCCATATTTTTATTTTATTTTAAATTTTAGCAACAAATGATATAAAAGCATCATAGTTGAATATTTTGCCCTTGCCAATGTATCGAACTGATAGTTATTTTGCAGGAAGAAATCTAGTAAAGTTTCTCTATTGTGAAAAACCGTACTGATGGCATCATAACGATCAATGGTGTCTGAAGTAACGTCGGTGACACTAACCTGCAAAAATATGCTAAATACATTAAAGTTTGCTAATATAACGCATTCATACCGCTATCAGGTGATGATCGTGCGTTGACCTTGTGTGATATTGCCTGGTTGCAAAGTTGCCCTGAGCATTGTGGCACCTGGTATGCACAGTTTACGTGTCAAACAATCTACATATGTTGAGAAAACTTACTTGTCACAAAGAAAGAATAATTTGCAAATCGTGCACTTCCATTTGCACCCAGAGATAATACTTTGCTGACAGTGGGTACACCGATGTTGCAAATGGACCACAATGAAGTCCTCCTTTGATTTCTTTCTCCCGGTTGACCTCACCATTTCATTTTCGAGCTGCATTGAAGATGATCATGTCGTGAGCTGTGGTGACGGAAAAAAACCAGCATGCCTACCTTTATCAAGAGCTGCTCATCAATATTACTGGTTTGCCATGCCCGTTTATACGTTTTGAGCAATAGGATTTTGTCCTCCATAGCACT
Source organism: Selaginella kraussiana (assembly GCA_001021135.1). Taxonomy (NCBI): domain Eukaryota; kingdom Viridiplantae; phylum Streptophyta; class Lycopodiopsida; order Selaginellales; family Selaginellaceae; genus Selaginella; species Selaginella kraussiana. The sequence continues at coordinate 9,637 of LDJE01102446.1, forward strand.
AGGCCAATGGTCTCCGTCAAAGTATGGGAGTCTTACAGCAGTCTTCTTCGTCTTGCACTCCTTATTAGTCAAGAATAAGTACTCGTGCAAGGTGGATATTTCGAGGACAATATTCTCCTTCTTTGCTTTATTCAGCATTTTCAAATACCTGAGATTGATTTAGTGTATTACTATCTTAAAACACAAAAAATACTTACCAATGTCGTAACTGGTCAGCCTTGGGCATTTGTTGACTCTTGGGATGGCAATATAATAAGTACTCACTATCTTCTGAGGCTGGACATGACCAGATGTAACAACTGGTGAATCCCCGAATTTTGCAATACTCAAGATATCCGATCTGAAAAACGTCAATGTTTCCAAGTTAATATGAAAATGTAGGTAAATAGTAATACTTACCAGAATTTCATGATACACAAATGTTCTTAGTGGTTCCCCTTTCGAAGTTTGAACTTGTGGTCTGAAGTACTTGACTGTGTCCAAATACGATATTTGAATCCATCGTTGATTTGGTTGGGGACAGTCAGCCCCATATTCTTGCACTTCCATTGCGAATATGCATACATCTTCTGAATCCAACTTTTGAAACAGAAGAATTATCTGAGATTGAAAAAACAAATTATCATTTTTAACTTTTTTTTAAT
>LDJE01102547.1:0-11599 GCA_001021135.1 Selaginella kraussiana
AATGAGAACTCGTACGTATGCTTGGCTTATGCACTATCTTAGATAGGCTCTGACACAAATCCGAAGGGGATTAGGATCCTTAAGAGAATGTTAAGATAAATATATAATATAATAGTAAAGATATAACGTCCTGAACTCGAACCGTCCGATCTCACCACCACGATCTCAACCGTAAATTGTTAATTTAAACCGGTTAATTTAATCTATTATTTGCATACTGAAATAGAAAATAAAAAACACTTTGCATGAGTTCTAAGAAACCTTTCCATGATAGAAGGACGTAAATGGAAAATCTGATTATATGTAGAACATTTCCGAACCTTCTATTCCATAAGCGCGCAAATCAACTCAAGCTGGTTGTTCACTGAGATGTTACACTTGGCCTTGCAGCTTTTTTCTTCCGAACTGTAAAACAATCGAAATAAAAGAAAGAACAGCAGCCTACGAAGATAGAACTATTGTACATGACTTCCTCGATGATTTGACATATGAAATCGCTTTCGACCCCTTCGCAGCTTCTAGAATTTACATAAACGCAAATTTACCTCCACCCCTTCGATACAAGACCCTTAAAAGGCGTTGTTTCTCTTCAGAGTAAAAAACTATCGCAAGGTGTCTTGTATATCATAAATTGAACCATTGCCTAGAACTTGAACTAAATAGCTTGAACTGATAGCTTACTGCAATAGTACAGTTCCTGCAATCTGTATTACTGTAGTAAGTTCTTAGTTCAAGCTATGTAGTTCAAGTTATCAGTTATCATTGGCGAGCCTCTTGAATTGGTCGAACTCAAGCTAAAATAACTTAAACCAGATAATGCAAGCCAGTGCCCTTTCTTCAACTCATTCCATGAAACGTACGTACCGTGAAATGAGAGTGCTTCTCGAGGAAATGAAATTATCCCCATTTCATCTGCAAGGTTAAAACAACAAATAGTAATGGTGACGAGTTCACATATGCATGGAAAAAATGTAGTATACGTACAGCAGTTCGATAGAATCCACAGTCAAATAAAGGTCAGAGGTTGAAATGTTTTCTGCAAGGAAAATGTCTCTGAGACTTGGATGAAAGGTGAGATTTTCTTTACCACAAAAATGCGCCTGCTCGAACATATTAACATCTGAGAATGTTTCAGAGAAGCGTAGAAAAGCCTCTTAAGAACACTTGGATAGTTCAAACTCCCATCATATACAGCTCGCGATACATATACAGAATGAACAAGGAAGGCAATGTAGATGGGGAAAAAAAGCCATGGGAGTCAGAACTTGCTCTCTGTAACCGTTTAGTAAAAAGACGAGATCACGAGAAGGCAAAAAAGAACTTTACCTTTGTATGGTCACTGGACATCAACCACGACGGACAGGCTGTTCTCGGCCAACATTGACCACCTCCATCGTCTTGACGTCTCCTCCTCGTCCTCGGACGTGCTGATAGTCTCTGCTGCGTTGGCATCCACCTCCTCGGACGTGCTGATCCTCTCTGCCGCGTTGGCATCCACCTCATCCTCCTCCTCGGACGTGCTGGAGGTCATCTTTGCCTCAGCAGCACCGTCCTCCTCAAACGCCTGCGACTCATCAACCTCGTACTTTACGATCCCGTATGCAACTGAGATCAGAATACCTTCCCATTCATCGATTTCTTGCTCGTGAATCTATGAAGGCGATGGACGCCAGGAGCGCACCGCCTCATGGAGGTCCGGGACGTTCGTTGTGCTCGGACCAGAGACTGCGCCAAAAAAACTCATAACCCGCGTCCGAGGCTTGATGGTTTCGCTGCCGTTTTCCAACCAGGCGCGGCACGCGGGGTCGCGATCGACGAGGCATCTGCAACACGACGCCATGAATCTATGCATCTGCATTTTCACGTACCTCGGGCGAATGCGCGATTGGGTGTGGGGAATGCGCGCGATTTGAACCCGCCCCAATTTACGCAACGGGCAAAATTTATCAACACATAACAAGGCTTAAGAAAAACATAACAGGGATCAATAAAGCTCTAGAAAATGTTTTAAAATTGAAGGTATAATGATTAGGGCTAGGGCTTTCGATTGCACGAAATGAGAATCTCGCGCTCTCGGGAGCGATCAAGGGTCCGTCTTCCGACGCCAGAGCGATCGCGATCGTATTCGTCATCGTCGTCTCCAGAGCGCGATGATGATTTCGACGACAATCGCTATCGACGCAGCCGCAGCAGGCGACGATCTCCATCCCAGACGCGCAATGCGGCCTCCCGATCGAGATCGAGATCGCCCTCGGGCTCCAAATCGTCGAAGCAGTCGGCTTCCGATCTTCGCTGGTCGATCCTCAATTCGGACATCCCCGATCATTCTTCCCGAGGTGAATCGCCCAGAAGGTATGCATTTAGCTGGTGTGTGGTGGAATTTCTGCAAAATCTCTCTCGCATTTTGCATTTACCCCCATTTCGCGAAATCTCGCACAATTTCGCTAGTCCAGGGGTCATTTCATTGAGAAAATGAGAAAAAGAAAAGAAGAAGAAGAAACGATTCGAACGTGTAGAAATTAAACATGGTTCGTAGTATGTTCACTGGCATTTCGTACGGTATTTTATACTTAGAGTGTTTTATCTTCTACAGGCATTCGGTGAACTCCGTTCGATATCCGGAACGGGGGAGGCCGCGCCTACGAAAGTCGGAATGGCCTTCCTACATCAAGCCGGAAGACGGCAACATCGTGTTCATCTCCAACATGAACAACGTCGTCACTGAGAAGGACCTTTCGAAGAAGTTCTTGAACTACGGAGCCGTTCGCCAAGTCTGCATCCTCAAGGACGTCATGTAAGTGTAATTCATTTCGCAGTATATCTTCATTTCGCATATTCGTAAAAGTAACCATTTGGCATATTCTGTGGAATATTCGTCTCTTCGAATATTCTAGGAATATTTTACAATGATTTGACCATAAGTGGGCAGGTCGAACGAGTCCCGTGGGATTGCGCTCGTGTCAATGGACAAGGAAGAAGACGCGAACGCGGCCGTGGAAGCCCTAGACCATTCGCAGTGGAGGGGTCGAATCATCTTCGTCGAAAGGTGCCCGGCTCACTGAAATTGAAGGATTAGGGTTTAAGGATTAGGGTTTTCCGGGTGTTTAGTAGAGTAAAGCGGGCATGGAGAAGGCGAAGCAGATCGAGATCTGGAAGCATGGGGAAGCTATGCTGAGGCAGGGAAATCTGAATGCGGCATCTCGTGCATACTGGAATCTCTTGCTGCTCGCGAGCACGCAGGAAAAGCCGCCGCTTCGGGAGGAGTTGATCGATCGGATCCTCAAATGTCACAAGAAAGGAGGTCCTTTTCGTCTGGAGGAAGCCGTCGAGGTCGAGGACGCGGGGGTCGTAGAGGTAGCCGACGCCGGGATCTACAGTATGGTGCTGCAGCAACTCCGGGACGCCGTCTCCAAAATCGAGGAGCACCGGCCAGCCGCCGCCGACGGGGAAAATCGACGGTGGGTGAAGTTTCGGGACGCTGGGAGTAACGTGGTAGCCCACAAGTTACCACGGTTCTTCAGTTGGATCGTACCGGGTTACTTGGCGGGGCTGTCGACTCCGAGGAACGCCAGCGACGTTAGGGCTCTGGAGGCGCTGGGAGTGACGCTGGTGGTGACCCTCATGGAGGAGTCCCCTCTGAACGCGAGCTGGTTCGAAGGTACAGGAATTCGCAACTTGTACTTCCCAATTCCGAACCTGAAGCCGCCGACGGTCGAGGAAGTTGATGCCTTCTTCAAGCGAGTCGACGAAGTTACCGCTGAGGGTGTGCCGGGAGCGATCGCGGTGCACTGCGGTGGTGGGGTTGGACGTGCGGGGACGGTACTGGCGTGCTACCTGGTAAGGCATGGTGCTACCGTCGCCAGGCAGTTCTGCGAGGCGTGCAAGAAGACCGCCGCCAGGCTCAACCGGGCGGTGAGATCGGCCGACTGCACTGGGGAAGACGGGTGCCCGAACGCTGAGCCGCCGAAGATGAACGCTACCGACGCCATTGAACTACTTCGCGTTGGTCGACCCGGTAGCCTGGAGACGAAATGGCAGGAGGACTTCGTGAAGACGTACAACTCGGTTCTTTGGCGGCGGTACTCGGATCCGGCAGTGGATGATACCACGGCCGTTGGTGATGATACCGCGAACGAGCGTCCGCTTTCGATGACTGGGAAGCCGGTTGTACCATCGTTCGTGGTGCTGGTGGGGTTACCCGGTAGTGGTAAGTCGTGGTTGGCGGATAAGCTGGTGGAAGCTGGCGGTGGCTGGGTCCGTGCAAGCCAGGACGTGCTTGGGGGTGATGGTTGCAGGGCGATGGTATCGACGCATGCCAAGCAACTGGGCAAGGGGAGGAAGCTGATCTTGGATAGGTGCAACCCTACGGCTGCTGAGCGGAAGGAGTGGCTGGAGATGGCGTTCAAGCCCAAGGGTGCCATCGCGGTGTACTTCGACGCGGATATTGAGGTATGCAGGGAGCGTATACGCAGCCGGTTTGGCCACGAGACGATACGGAGCGGCGGCGGGGGGTTCGCTTTGGCCGATATGTCCAAGCGGATGGAGCCGCCGACTCTCGGTGAAGGGTTCTCGGCTATCTATGGCGTGCACAACTTCGAGAATGCCAAGGCGCTGGTTGACAAGTGGACGGGGAAGGGGCCCGAGAAGGACACCGAGAAGAACACCGAGGTCCCAGGAAAGTCCGAGAAGGTCCCCGAAGTGAAGAAGAAGGTGGAACCAGCCGCCGGTTCTTCGTCGGCCTCTACTTCGGCCTCGACCTCGGCCTCGGCCTCGTCGTCGACCGACGTGAAGGAGTACAAGATGATCAAGTTCCCGAGGACGCACCACTTCTTCGACACCGGCGGCAAGAGTGTCGGAGACGACGACGTCGTAGCCGACACGGCAAAAGCGCTCAAGTCGCTTAAGAGCTCCGACATAAAGGTACACGTCGAGGAGAAGATCGACGGGGCCAACATGGGCTTCAGGATCGACCCGTCGACCAACACGATCGTAGCCCAGAACCGTACGCACTTCGTATCGTCCAAGGAGCAGAAGCAGTACGGACTACTGGATCCGTGGGTGAGCGATCACAGGGAGAGGCTCACGCACATACTCGAGCAGGGCGGCAGCCGCAAGATCATCTTCGGGGAATGGATGGTCGCCAAGCATTCTATACAGTACACGTGGGTTCCCGACTACTTCCTCGCCTACGATATACTCGACGTAGACGAAGGGAAGTTCTACAGCAGGCACAGATTCAAGAAGGTGATTGATGCGGCGAATGCTCTTGAGGAGGTGGATGAGCCGAAGATTTGGACGATCAGGAGTGTTGAGTGTGGACATGGATGGGCTTCGCTGAGTAGCAAGGAGGAGTGGAAGCGGGTTTTGATGGCGACTCCGTCGGCGTATAGGGACGGGCCTGTGGAGGGGCTCTACATACGGCTCGACCACAAGGATTGGATGGTCGATCGTATGAAGCTCGTCAGGCCTGACTTCGTGGCCGGGAGTGAGGAGTTCTCCAAGCACAAGATCGTGAAGAATGTGATTGATCCGGAGATGTTCGCTTCCAAGAACCCGCTGTAGCAAGTGTGAGTGCGTTTTTACTGAGGGTTTCGTTTACTCAGAATGTGTTTTAGGAGGCGGATGATGTTGGCGACCATCGAAAAATGTGCAGCTCCTCTTCAAGTTTCAGGTTCCATTTGATCTTGAAGTTTCGGCTACTTTCTCCAGCTTTTGTATATGAAAATGAACATATTGTAAATTGTATTTGACAGACTTTTTTTAATAGATTTTTTAAAATTTGTAGAAAATTTTGAAACAAAATTTAGGAAGTACCACGTATGTGGTATGGTACATACAAATTTGTATGTACCATACCACATACAAATTATATACGTACCTCAAGGTAGTAGAAATTGACTTCAAACTAATAAAACTTGTGTGGTACATGGTACATACAAATTATATATGTACCTCTCAAATAAAACTTTGGAACTCTGAAATAAATATATAATGTGTGAAAGGAAAGTACCGGATCTAATTGTGCAAGCAAGAGTCGACGTAAAATTCAATCCATTTATCGGACTTTTTATAAAATATTTTGAGATTTTAAATTTAATCTCAAATGAAAACACTATTATAATTGATAGTGTGACCTACATTTCATATTTTCCATTTCAATACGCATTTCTAATTTAATCAAGTTATTAAGGGGGAAAATCAGAGCAAGAGGCCTCAAGCAGGCATCTGCTCGTTGCTCTTCGTGTTCAGGCCCTCCACTTCTTCCAGGACGCCCGATCCAACAACAGAGACCTCAGGAGCATCCCGCCGCTGCTCATCATCAGAGCCCTTCTCGCGCTCCTGATCCTGCTGCGGAGGATGATCCTCTTGTTGCTTCTGCTGCTTCGATCCGGCCTCCAGGACGACGCCATAGTAGTCGGTGAAGCCCTCCATGCACTTCATGAGCGACTCGGTCATGCCCCTGCACTTTACCACGACCTCATCGGTCCCCTTCTCGGCTTCCTCGACGCAATCCTCCCAGGCCTTGAACTCGCCCCCGCACGGCCCTGCTTTCATGTAGGCACAGAAGGCGCACTCGCCCTCATCCTCTCCATTTCCCTCTCCCTCTCCTCCTCCCTCGCCTTGCTCACCCTCCGCCTCGCCACTTCCGCCGCCCCCAGCGCCACCAGCTGCGCCATCAACAGCGCCGCCAGCAACTTCGGCTTCGGTCTCTCCATCGTTTTTCTCTATTGAAGAAGGAGGCGGCGGTGGCGGCGGCGGCTCCACGGGCTCTTCTGCTGCGGCCATTTGCTCATAAACCCTAAAACCCAGCTGTGCGTCGTCGGCCGTCCAGATGGATGGCTGCGATGCATCCACGTTGCTCGGTCCAGTCAACTCAACTAGGGCTCAAAAAGTCTGCTCTTGTTTTTTGACGCATTAAGATTGAAGTTTAAGCTTATGCTGCCTGAAGATCATCTGAGCAATTGGGAGGTGGAGGTTTATGAATAGAAGAAATACCCCTTTGTAAGATGCATTTCCTTTCATGATGTTCATTAAATATATCCCAAGGTCGAAATTACAAATTTCCACTCAGTGCGAACAAAATTGTTTGGTATATTTCTATGCTGCATAATTTGTATCCGCGCCTGTAGCTGAATTATCCCGAACCGCAGGCAACCAAAATGACTCCAGGAAACCTTTATTTTTTCCAGGCACAAGATCATGTTGGGCATTGTCATATATAGATAATACATTTAACGTCATGGGTCCATATCATGGACTATGAGCGCCTCTTGAGAGAGACGATGTAACCGTACAATCCAGCAACTACCGTGGTTGCCAATTGCAAGGTCGAAGGCTGAAAATCCACTAAAGTGCATGACATGGCTATGTTTCGTGTCATATGAAACCAGTGCCATGCTGAACTTCAGTTGCATTATAAGAATACTTTAGCTCCCGGGCTTTAGCTGCTCAGCCGACCTTAGGGATTTTATGGGCGAGTTTTTTAAAATCAGCTCCTATGTAAGCACAAACTCCATTTTCTCGCCGAACTTCAACAAAGTTATGGCCTGGATGAATTTGCAAATTTTGAGAGTTTAAGCTTGAACTGTATCTATCAAGCAAGCCATTCCTTGTATCGAAGAAAATGAAAACGAAATCGATAATATGACAACAAATGGTAAAACGCTTACCACCATTTGTCATATTACCACATATACTACATATGTAAGAAAATGAAATTATCACTGCATCTCCCCTGATACCTGCAGTTGGCAACGAAAGAGCACCGAGAAGCATGGCGTTCATGAGCTTTCTTTTCCCCATGTCTGGAACTCTATTTAAAGTTGCTACTTGTAGTAGCAATTCCAGGCATATGAACCCCATTCTGGGCTGCAAGCAGAATGAAGCTGCCTGTTGAGTTGTGCTTTCCTGGTCAGGTCTATACAGAGATCGGTGATAGCTGCACGAACTTTATACCCATACAAGGACAACTAGGCAATACGGAAAATATCCTCTCTGGTTGCGTCTGTACTTTTGAGTAATAGTGCACCTTCAATGATAATAATTAAAACCTCTCACTTTATTAAAAACTAAGCATTACTTTTTTCAGAACAAATACTTCTTACAAGAACACGAAATTCTTTTTTTTTCTTTTTTTTTTTACGAAATTATTAAGAGTAAGAAACATCACTGTGAGAGAGATGAATTGTGAAATATGTTTACATTACTTAAAAACGCAAGAAACAAATCTTCCATGTTCTAACCAAGCACCCTAGCCTCTAATAAGCTGATAATGTCCACACTGAAACCGTTGAAAGTATTCTCATTGGAAGAGTCTAACAAAAACTTCCTTGTTGTCCCATTGAGAATCTCGACCGCAATAGTCTCACATTGTTTCCAGCAAACCAGCTCGGGCTGCCCTTGCTCATTGAGAATAATGTCTAGTATGTTATACCCATCAGGAATGTGGACCCCATGAATGATTGCACTAGGGTTTTCCACCTTCAGATCGAAAGATACGACCACCATAGAGTCGCAACAGTAGCCGTACATGACCATATCTGCATTCACCACCATCTCAACCAAGAAGAGGTCGGAATAGACATTCCTACATACAAGAGTGCCATCATCTTGCAATTGTGCGACCTCTATTCTCCCATCTGATGCAGTGTAAAAGAGTGCCTGCGAAGTTGGTGCCAGTTTCCATCTGTTCGTTGGGAAGTTAGCATATCTCCTCAAGAGCTGCCATTTCCTCTCGACCATCGCATAAACCTCCAAATGGCCCACGCATGAGCTTGAAGTACCCGAGTTGAAGCCAGCCAGAAAGTCCAGTTGTTCATCCCTCGTGTTCCGTAGGAAACTGCGGTATAGGACATGCTTCGATGGTGAAAAGTGGTATTGGTCGGTTAAGTAGTTGTCAGAAGCGGCTACTATCGGCAGTGCTTCTCCCATGGCTCTACCTTCATGGCTGGCCATAAAGTAGGAGGTGCCTCGGACTGGCTTGTAGCAACACGAAGGGTACACCACACCATCCGGATGTGATGCCCTGTATTCTGCGACGAAAGTTGGTGAGAATACCACGGCGTACCAGCTCTTGCAGGAAATCGCCGCCCGCACCAGCGACTCCACGTCCAGGCGGCGCAGCCCACGAGAACGTCTTGGCCAGCATCCATATGAATTAGGTGGATTCTTAATAAACAGATTAATTATGACTAGCTTTTTTTTAAACAACTAAGCACATTTAAGCACGCTCAGAAAGAAAGAATATTTCCACGCATTTTGGCAACTTCGGGTTCAAACTATGACGGTCGAGGTACTATGCCCGCAGAGTTCAAATACTTGTATTGAAGCTTGGAGAGGCGGAAGTGCAACTGGGGCAGAGAGTGTTCCATGCTTCCAAAGTTGCATCTGAACAATCTGATTCCAATCCCCTGATCATTTTTGTTTCCAAAGAAGTTGCTGCTAATCCCGTTTTGTGCTTGCTTTGGAATGCTTGAGGACCTTAAGGTTCCACTGACGAGGATGTTGTGGATCAGGTCAGAAAGACCTGATCCACAACGACGGGAAAATGGGTTATGGAGCAGTTGATTGTGTTGGTGGAGATCCCACTAAAGTTTGCTGATTTGGTGATGTGTTGTGTCCACTTTGAACTCTAGTTTGCTCTAGCTTGAGGGATGGTATCTACGGAGTTCTCGGTGCCTTGCATGCAAGCGCTGATGTTATTGATCTCATCTTTGAAGACATCAAAGTGCACCTTTGAAGGTGGATTTCTAAACTTCCTAGTATCCGAAAGTTGGAGCCAAGATTAAGGGCTTGCTGGCTGAGGGCGTGATCACTCCTCCTGGTTGGTGAGAGCAGTTCCCACTGGAAAAGGTCAGTGAAGCAATTATCCGTGAGGTACGAATTTGTGATTTTTGTGGGGCCTGTGATTGATTTTAGTTTTCCAGACTGCTCCCCGTGGTGGAAAGGTCTTGCTAGTTAGCTATGTGTTGCTATTTAGTTACTAGTAGATGTGCGTTGTAATAACTCCATAATAACCACGTGATAATAACTATTACGTTAAAAGTCATCTAGCGCGGAAGCTTGCTAATGAGGGCCTTGTTATTGCTACACAATGATCTAAAACTATTAGCTGAATTCCACGTGAAGACCACAGGCCAAAGCATAGGAAAATTCTTTCGTAGCTTGACAACACCAGTGATTTTAATGTAATCTTTATATTTTTCAGACCTGCTCCCAATATACACCTGAACTTGCTCCCAGCTCGGCCCAATATTGTACTATACTATACTTGCTCCCAGCTCTCAACTGGGTGAACACTGTACAGTAATTGAAGATCCTGGTGGGTGCTCGTGATGTGTAAATCTTGGAGAAGAATAGAATATGATTTGCTTTTGCTGTAAGTGAAAGTAGGCCTCCAGTTGCTTGAAAGTTTGGGAAAAGCTGTGTTCCCTACTGTTCGCATATGGCAAATGCAGCAGTCCTGCTATTCTATGATTCTACGGGAGTCATACTTGAACAATGACAATTATTAAAAACTTTTGAAAAACCTACTCGTAGTAAAGTGCACAAGCTTTGTTATTTTTATTTTTTTTTTGCACCAAATTACTGCTAAGAGTCCTGAGAAAGAAATTACTGCTACTTCTGTTACAGGAGCACCTCCAGCACGTTGCTAAAGCACGAAGCACAGGCATCAAAGTGCACTAGAATATGGAAGATCGAATCACGTTTTCCCGCATTCTTAAACATGTTAAACTTCGTTTCGTTTTGAAGCATAACATGTACAAGTGCGGTTAACCAACTGGTAGAAATCGGCTTCTGAAAAATACTTTGTTATGGCTATTCCTACACTAATCTTGTTTGGCAATTTCGTCAAAATAACAGAGGCAGCCACAGTTTGGATCCTCAAGCATTTTATAAGCTGCAGCTGCAAGCAAGCACCAAAATGTCACTCAAAAGAATAAACCCTCTTGGATTAGACCTTGAGCCTTAAGGAGAGTATGTGATCCAAACTGTGGCTGCCTCTGTGTTAAAGGGAGATCCAGCTTGCACACCACCAGGGCATCAAGGTCAAGACTACGAATTTAATCATATTTAGAGAGCTTACGACTGCGATGAATTGCAGACAATCAACTTAGTACGCAGAAACGAGAGGTCAGGAAGGACGTGAAAATGGCTGATGGAGCAGTTTATTGCGCTGGTAAGGTTTGCTGATTTGTTGATGTCTTTTTGATGTCTCTAAAGATGAGATCAATGGCATCAGCATTCGCATGCTGCAAGGCACCGAGAACTCTGTAGACAAGATCAGTGACACCATCCCTCAACCTAGAGCAAACTACCTGTTTAAACAGTTCCTCACCTTTACATGATAAAACATTCGCAAGTTTATAAGAAGTTTAGAAATTAACTAAACTTCCTATGAACTTGCGAATGTTTTATCATTGCCAAGAAAGGGGTTGCTTTCACATAGAATTGTATCTATCTATCTATCTTGTATTAAATATGCGGTTCATATAAAAAATTATTTTCTGATTATTATATATAATTATTTTATTTGAGATTTAATCGTTAGATTAGATTATATCATATTTGACGTCGAGGCCATACTTTCCAGGGGTAG
>LDJE01102554.1:0-11964 GCA_001021135.1 Selaginella kraussiana
CTCACAAAAGATAGCAGATGAAGATTTGGAAACATGTGCGGGATGTATTAATCAAATCCTTACAATCCAATACAATACATCCAAAACTGACCAATGGATGTATTGGTTATTAAGTGTTAATAGAAATTACAAACCCGTAGTATCAATAAGCTAAAAACTTATTACCAGAGAACTGTAATATATGTATAAAATTATTATCTCTCTATGCTTCGCACGATAATAACAGGGAGATAATCAACGCAAAACCTCGGAGAAAAATATCCAAAGCAAATGTCTCCAATCCGAAAAGCAAATTTCTTCTGGCATCAAAGATTCAACTGTTCTAGCTTCTCAGCGGGAGGCTTGGTATATCCCATCGCATTCAGCTCCTGGACCAGTCGCTTTTCAGCAAAACTCTGAAAGACAATATGAGAACGACCAAGCGAAGACATCGAACCTCAAGAGCCGGAGAATTCGCAGGTATATCCGAGGAAAGGAAGATGCACCACCCAGTTCTCAGAGCTTCATCGCAATTAACTTCATCAAAACAAATATAATTCAGACTTACCAATTCTCCGGGCCATTCCTTCCGCGGGACTGTTCGGTTTTCCGCTCAACGAAGATATGCTGGGTATACGATCCTGGGCAATGGTTTAGCAGTATTTAATGGTGGTTTAGTCACTTACAAATCGATTTGGCATTGCAACAAAGAGATTCCCGAGCCTGGCGGAGTTGCACCCGATCCAAATGTAGAGCTGCAATGAAATCGATAGGATATGGAGGATTTAGCTGGAGATGCGTACCTGTTGATCGAGGCGCATGATCTGGAAGTGGAAGACGGCATCGTGGGCCTTCTCGGAGAAGCAATTTACTTGGGGCGCGATCGCTCCCGCCATTGAATGCGAGGGGAAAATGGGCCCTAATTTATAAAACCCTAAAACCCAGAAATTAGGGCTCTTGGGTTTAGGGTTCATGGCGGCCACAACGAAGATGAAGAATGCGCTGGGCGCAACCTCGACGATCTCGAAGAACCGGTCGAAGCCGGGAGCTAGGAACAATCACGCAGCTCCAGGTTCGGCGTCCAGAACAACCCCTGGGTAAGTATTTCTCGTTGATGTGTCGTTCGTCTTGTTTATACCGTAAATGCAGGAACAAGAGGAAGTTCCAGGCAAAAACAGCATCCGAAGGGTATGTTATGTCGTTATGGTGCATGGTTTTGCAGGAATTTAACCATATTTTTCGAATGGTTTTGTAGAAATAAGAGAAAACCATGGACTCCGAAAGGGTAAGTTTTCTGGTTCGCATATGGATTCGTTTACATTCTCATGTTTTCCAGGAAGATGGCCGATGGTTCAGGCTCGTCGTCTCAAGGGTAAGCTGACCGTTTGAATGCTTACATTATTACGGTATTTATATGTAGGAAAAAGAGGAAGCCAGAAGATTCTGATTCGGGCACACCTGATAAGTGAGTTCTAAACGTGTTTATATTGATTTTATTTATATGTCATTTTCCAGGAAAAAGAGGAAATTCAACACAAACGACGATGGAGAAAAGAAGTTCGACGGTAAGTCGAAGCCAGCCAAGCCATTGGATCGAAAGGCCAGAAAGGTATTTTATACATTGATTTAATTGCATACCTCATTTTATTGATCATCTGATGATGTTTTTATAGGAGCTTGCTGAAACCCGGAAAAGAAAGAGAAAACCGGATTTCGATCTCGAAAAGGTCCGTTTTGTTTCTCGGAAATAGAATCCTCAGATTATTACGTTTTTTTTCCCAGGACGTGGTTTTGTTGTGGGAGAAAATGCGACGTCGAAACTTGAGCGACGAAGAACGTAAGAGGTGAGTATTTGCTTCGAAATTTGCGGATTTTCTTGACGTTACTTATCTACGTAGTATCGTTTCCACAACTTTGGAGAAAACCAAGGGCAAGCGTTTGCAAATGGCGAAATGCCATTCCACCTCTCGCGTCCTCCAAGTAAGTTTACATGTATGTTTGTATACGGTCATCTCAACTACGTGTACGTACGCAGTCGTGTGTAAAGCATTGCACGGAATCGGAGCGAAAGGAGGTCTTCGAGGAACTAAAACCCCACTTTCTGGAACTTGTTCCGGACGTCTACGGCTGTCACCTTGCACAGAGAATGCTCGACCATGGTAAGCTCAGGGTTACCATGGTAATCGTTTGGTCTTAACATCCCTCCGTCGTTTCAGCCAAGAAGGAGCAGTTCCGTCAACTGGTTAGTTCGCTGCATGGACACGTCGTTCGCTTGCTCCGCCATCCAAGCGGCTCCACAGGTACTGGCTTCGTCTTTTAGGGTTAGGGTTCATTGTTAGGGCTAGATTTAGGGCTTGTGTTTTAGGGTTTTCTTTTTCTTATACGTGTTTTGTAGTTGTTGAAAGAGCCTATCAAATGGCGAATGGTGCGCAGAAATACGACCTTGTCTCGGAATTCTACGCTCCGGAATTCCGATTATTCAAGAACATACACGAGGGGAAAACCAGGTTAGGCGCCTCTTAAACGTCTTTTCCCCTGGATTCCTTATAAACGTCATTTCGTTGCAGGCTTTCTGAGATTTTCTCCACCGAGTCTCCATCGCGAAGAAAGGTGATCCTTGAACACATGACGCGGTCGATACAGCCCATACTCGATAAGGAAATCGTCGATCATTCACTTATTCACCGTGCATTGGTGGAATACTTGAGCATTTCGTCCAAGGTACGTTCGTCGTATATTTGATTTGATTGAGTGTTTACTACGTTTTCTGTGGGTCTTCGCAGAAACAAATAGAAGCTGCGGTGGAGCAGCTAGCGGGTCCTCTACTTGTTCGTATGATACATACCGCTGAAGGTGCACGTATTGCCATACTTTGCATACGGACTGCGACGGCCAAGGTAGATGCCAAAATACACGTATTTTCTAGAAGTTTTTGTACTAACAAGCGATGTGTCTCACAGGGACGCAAGAAAATCGTGAAGGGCATGAAGGATCAGGCTGTAAAAGTCGCTTGTGACGACCATGGATATATGGTAAACCTTACCCGTCCATGTATTTCTTGCACTAATTCGTATACAGGTCCTTTTGAGCATTTTCGACGTAGTCGACGATACGGACCTTGTGAGCAAGGTGAGTTTTTTACACGATTTTTCAAGTCCTGAGTGAATTTCTCCCAGTGTATAATGACGGAGCTGGTGAAAGAGATGAAGGACCTGTGTCTCAACAAGGTATGTATTAAATTCAATTCAATTGAAGCACATTTTATTGAATTAATATGTGTTGCAGTATGGACACAGATTGATACTGCATCTACTTGCGCCGGATACGCGACGATACTTCCCATCCGATCTGCAGGAGCTGCTACATTGTCCAGTGAAGATTCGTATGTGTTGGACGTTTTGTTCTTGTCGTGTAATTTTGAATAACTTTCCTTTGGGTGGCAGTTTCAGGGGCGAAAGCTGAAGCAGACTCCAAGCATACGGAAGCACAAGGTGATGAAGATAAGGATGAAGGGAACATCAAGGACGATGTTGAAAAGCTTGGTGATGGGCAACAACAACAACAACAAGAGGAACAAGTTGAGGAGGACGATGACAACATTGTCGGTGATGTCGCTGTGAGCAAGAAGGACCCTACGTTGAGGCGAACGGAGTTGCTCACCAAAGGGGGTTTTGCAAAGGTTCGTAGGCGTCCTGGAAAAATACGGTTTTTTTTTTTACTTGGGAAAACTTTGGTTTTTCCAGAAGTTGACAGAGGCATGTGCCGCTCATGCGGGTGAGCTATTGCGGTCCCCCGTGGGAAAGGACGTCATTTACGAGGTATTTCATCGATGGTGACACCATCCATGGTAATGGTAACGTGGTCTTACTACATACAGGTGGCCAGTGGTGAAGTCGACGGCGTAACGTTCACGTCTGAGGGCGTTACTGCGGTACACAAGGCGATCGCAGATCTGGCAGCGTTCCCCAAGGATGGAGAAGGGGCGACAGAGGAACATGTGATGGAGCAATACCATGCCAGTCGCACTATACGAAGGCTGTTGCTCGACAGTAGCAAGTCCCCCAAGAGCGGTGCCATGAAGTCATTTGCCCAAGTTTTATACGACACCGCACTTAAAGGCCGGTTGACGAACTGGGCACAAGGTCACAGGTACGTACTATACGAAAATACAGTGTTTTTTTATACTCATGGTTGACTGATATACTTGGGTGGGGTTTGTGGGTGGATGTACAGTTTGAAAGTGGTAGCTGCTTTACGGGACAGCCAGGATCCCAGTCTCAGCCGCGCTGCAAAGTCGGAAATCCAATCGCTCATTGCGAGTGGACTACTTGAGCCGTCCCGGCCCGGGGCGAACCCCAAATGAACACGAATGTACGTATATTTTGTTGGTTTTTTCCACAATGTGTTGAAATGCGTACAGTAGGTGCAAATACGTGCAGTGCAAGTGGCACAGGGGTCTTTTATGGAGATGATTTTCTGCCTCCCCCCTCGTGGGTGCACTATGTGGAAGAATTTGGCGATCGCATGCATTCACATGGTAGTGTTGCAAATCTTTGGTACTAGAACACGGGAAAGATAGCGGCCTTTTTGTGGACCCATGAGACCATGTGTACTTAATAACTTGAGAAAATACATAAAAGTTTCTTGGGAAAAAAATGACTTTTAAATTTCAAGCAAAATATTACAAAATATGTACAGGTCTAGGAGCTGAAGAAATTCTTGACGAACTTCTAATTAAAAACAAAATACGTACGGGAAAATATTTCCTAGGAGAATATTGCCTAGAAGGAATTTGAATGTGAAAGCTCTAGGGTAGAGGCCAAAAGAATCTCACCATTGTGAAGAAAGTATGGCACCACCGCCACCTCCCAAAATCTCACCAGCAAACAAGGTGCTTTCACATTCAACCAAGTTGGGGTATGAGGGCAGGATCTTTCCAAAGGGTCCAGAACTTGGTTGGTGAGGGCCAAGATCCAGAGCACACCCACACACACACATGGGCTCCCTGTGGGTTGCCATTGGGTGAGGGTATAGCCTATGGTCCTTAGCCTAGTTGAACAAATATCACACATGGGCTTGGCTGGCTAGCAAAAGTTTGCACTGTGAGATATTTTTCAAGTGCTTGCTGCATCCAAACAAGAACAACAACAGCCAGCACCAGAGCAGCAGCAATAATGGGCCTTGTTCTTGCTTGAGCAAGCATATGCTCCAGAGGAACTGCCATTGGAATAATAATGAGAGCAATCTATAGAGTGCAAAGGTGTCAGAGAAAAGCTAAAGTGTCAAGGGCAAAAAAATTAATACTTGATCATACATCACTTGTCTAATAAGCTTTCATCTTCTTGAAGTGGACATGTCTACTCGTTTTCTTGTTCTGTGACGGTGTGAGGGTGCTGTTGGTGTTGCATGCAACACAGAGATATATATTCTCAATAAATTTTCGAGTGTACACTATAAAAATAGCATTATCTTTGCTTGCGGGCATGCTGCTGCCAGAAAATCAACCACCTTTGCTTCCACATTCAGCTTGTGGTCACCCAACATTACAACTGGGCTGTTTGGCTATCCCTGTCACTGCTTGTTGTTGTCTGTGCAAATTAGTAATGTATTTTTTCCAGCCGTGTAATATGTGTATATACTCTTCCCTTTCACACATTTCACCATCCCAAAGCAGCAACAGCAGCTCTTTGCCATCTCATATATACTTCAAATATAGATATGAGTAGTGTGAGTGAGATTGACCACTTGGAAAGCAATCTACACAAGTTAGAGGCACCACAAGAACGGAAGACCCAACAATGATTGACACAGGCCAAGCTCACTTTTCTTCTCTAGAAAAAGAGGGAGACTCAAGGCCATCATTCACTCATTCTTGTTGTTTGAAGAATAATATTACACTAGAGCGTAACAAGACTGAAAATAAAAAGATAGAACAATTGCAGGCAGCATCAGCACCAGCACAGGATCACATTCCATGCCATGATTTGTGCAGCAAGCAATGCCAGAAAAGCTTCCCCAATTGTCTGCTGCAGCCTTACAAGACACGAGGCATTATAAGGCCTGCCTTCTGTGGCCTGTGTATGTACCAACACACACACGCATGCACTTGCTGGAGGACACCAGGACAACACTAGCAAATTTACTTAATCCATCTCTCAATCCGTAGCACAAGGGAGGAGACCACAGGGGGATAAATCTCCCTCTTTTACCAAGCCTAAAGTGAATAGGACTCAACAAGCATGAATATTGAGAGAAAAAGACCATTCAATGTTGAGTTTTTCAGGTTGAACCATGAACATCCATAATCAATGTTGCTGCTTTCTTTCCTCTCGTGTAGTTGTGTGTGTTTCTGTGTATGTGTCAAGATCATCATCATTTCCATTTTCCTCAAGTGGTAAGGTACTTGACCAGGCCTTGCTTGGAGTTTGGAGATGTCACAAGGTGGTGATGTTGTTGTCCCCTTGAAGCAATGGTGGTGATGTTGCTTATGGTGCTGCCGCTGCTCATGCTATTGTTGGTGTTGGTGTTGTGATCTGCAGCCGAAGCAAGCCTCTCACACGATGGACACATTGTGAGACTTGTGGCCGGAAGTGGCATGTAGAAGTCATGAGTGATGACACAAGGTGGCGAAACCTTGAGAGCCCGTAGCTCCTGAAGCTCCTTCTGAAGCCTCCGATTTTCTTCAGTGAGACCCTCGCAGCATCTCTTGAGGAGCTCACAATCCACCTCAGTCTGCTTCAGCTTGGTCCTAAATAATGAAGAAAAGTGTGAGAAAAATGACTAGACTTATATATGTAAGCGAGATTCGCTATATACCTTGCACGTCTGTTCTGGAACCAAACTTCCACTTGTCTCGGCCTCAAGTTCAACTGCTTTGCCAATGCATTCTTTTGCTTCTGCAACATTTCGACGTAAAAATATAAGTCGGAAGTTCGGGAAAATATATAGAGATATATCTTACCGGATTGAGCGTGCTGTGTTCTCTAAAACTGTCCTCGAGTAGAGCAGATTGGTCCTTGGTTAGACGAAGTTTCTTCCTTGTAGCCCCTTCTTCTTCATCGCTCGCCCTGGAGGAAGTAATCTCGCATTTATCCTCGTTGAAGTTGCCTGAAGAATCCCTCTCTCGCTTGAGCAACTTGGTATTGCCAAGCTGGAACGAAGCACTGTTGTTGGGAGACGAAGATGTGATGGGGATTTGCTCGTCTTCTTCGACATCTTGAGCGGAAGGGACTTGGTTGACGTCGATTCCACGAGAATTCGACTCTACAAAATCGTTGAATCTTCACGTCAGAAAAAACACATACGATATACACAAGTAGGATATATACCGGTTGCTGATCGTTGAAAGATGGACTGCCATGCTGAGAAGCCGCTGCTTTTGCTCGCTGGAGCGCAAGGCATTAGATCTAGCTGCACAGCAGGCCTGTGTTGCTGATGCTGAAGGCTGATGCTGAGATCTATGTTCAATGAGCCCAACCTGCTGGAGCCATCTTTCATCATTCTCGATGAAATGAAATGGCTGGTGCTTGGAGCTCAGCTTTCCGGGGGTATAGGAAGATGTAGAAAAAAAAACAGAGAGTTTCGAAATCTTTGGCTGGAATCAAGGAAGGAATTTGTAGCGGGAACTGAAGAATCTGTCACCAGATATATATCCTGGACAAAGGGATGCGCGCATGCGGCTGCAAAGATAGCGCCTGCGTGCTCGCTCGCTCTCGCTTTGCTGTATACTTCACTCGTCTGCCCTCACGTAGACACTCACACATGTATGTAATATAAGGGAGACCCTCCTCGCCTTTTGTGGTTGCTCTGGTGCTGCACCAGATTAATTTTTAATTTTTTGTATATTTCATTATTCCATTTATTTCATTTTCACTTGCATTATTCCACTCCCTCCTTTCAACCAGTTCACCATAGCCCCGTCCGGCACGTCACTCGTTCGTCACGTTTGACGGGCGAATTTCAAAGCCCCGTGACGCGTACGGACCGGCTCCCGCCACATTCAACTTGAAAATCAGCAAGGTGAGACTTGTTTGAACCGCTGGAGGGTCGTTCAAGGACGGGGGCCTTTTGGTGTGTTGTTTCGCCTTTGCCTTCGGAGATCTGAACCATTTGGACCTCTCGTTCTTTAGAGACGGAAGAGCCCCACCAACACAGGGCCCCTTGTTGTGAACACTTTCGAATTTCAACTCCGTACCATATGATGGGTGATACTTGGCATTTTTTTCTTGAGTAATCCTTCCGGATGCGAGTGTGCTAATCAACTCAACAACGAGCATGCCTCTGATGTGTCGGTTGTTCGATTTGGAGGTGGATGATGGTCACAATGTTAAGTAAACTTCGCTTCGTGGGTGATATGATTTCATGGTGGATGAGCTGGAGGGCCCACCTTCAGCATCGTAACAAACCTTGATGCACATCCACGCATAATTCCCTCACTAATCAAATGATTCGCGCGTCCGATACCTTGGAAGGGAGTATGTGGTCTATGGTTGCAATATCAAAATCAAATCATGACCAATGAGAGTTTTAGAGGCTTACCTTTGCATGGGCCATGACGTGATCTTGACTCCACAAAAAATGCCATGATTGGAGATGTGGATTCTAGAGGAAAGAAAAAGTAGATGATTGCCTTCAAAAGTCGCCAGAGCAAGGAACTTATCTTCAACCATGTTGGAAGGACCTCACCATCTTTGGCCAGATCAAAGTTCCATTCAGACCCCGTGGACGATGCCAAGGCCTTTTTACTCCATCCCACCAATTAGTCAATTAATATTATGATTGCCAAGAGCGTTGAAAAACTGTATGATTCTGCACTAAGAGGAGGCATCTGAATGATTTTCATCTCGTTTAAATATGGAGGATGCCTAAGCAGTCACGCTTTCAGGAAACTTCCCTAGTAAGTGGGGCTAACTAGGCTTGGAATCGTTTGATGAAATGTCAAAGCATAAGTCAATAGTCAGGCTCGTGATTTGGATTTGAAAAAGTTGCTTCGCAATTGTCTTGCATCACACACAAATGCAAGGGACCCTTGGGAAACAGGTATAGAAAATGGCTGGTGGCCGGCATGATGCATCTAACCTTCTCCGCTTTCTCCCCATTGCGGGAGCAAACAGCCACGGTTTACTTATTACAATAGTTGCTGGTACATACCTAGGTGTATATCCGAGCCCCAACTTATGCCAAGACCACTAGCCTCATGCGCACACGTGAAATGTAAAAATTACCAAATGTTTATTTAATGTAACAGTAGCTTGGTCAGTAGCTTTTGTGTTCGATTCACGTCGGTGCACAATGTGCCAAGGAAGTCTTATCTTTTCAACTCGTCAATCATTGAAGTGCCTCAGCCTTTGTCGCCTGCTGACCCGACAAGCCCCACACGCGCCGACGATTTTCAAATCAAATTTGATCGCAGCCCTCGGCCACCATCATTGACGTTGTCGGCCATGGGATGCATGGACCATGCTCATGGCCATGGTCTGCTGTGATTGTACCGTTATTTGCCAGCACCCGAAAGTATTTTAACAGTATACTATTGTATATTGATATGCCCTTCCTCATACTATACTAAAATACGGTCTTAAAAACTCACACAAGCCTTAAAGAACTCAAGTAAACCTCAAAGTTGCGAGTAATACCCCTCACACCCATCAAAGTTCGTTGGTATGAACCTGCCCATTGCCCGGACCATTACAAAATCGCTGCTGGAATTGAAAACCTCTGGACCATAGAGCTTGAGGATAAGATAGGGAAAAAAACCTTCCTTCTACGCCCCATTTCATGATACAAGACCGCAAACGTTGTATCATGAAATGGGGCGTTAACATGGTCGTTTCCAGTTTCATGAATAACTGTATATAGGGTTCCCGTGGATGACTCTCTCTCTATCTGCACCATTGTACGAACAGTAAGTTGTTCCTACTAGAACATTAGGTAAGCCTTTGGTAAGTACTTGAATTTTTTTTATAACCTTGAGTGGTAACATAACATGAGTAGAACTTCTGTTGGTTGTTTCCAGTTTCATGAATAAATATGACAATATATATGTTTTATAGCAGATTTTAATTTGTCCTCAAACTGAAGTCTATCAGTATTTCCATCTGATCTTTTCCGAACGATAGATTAAATTGTAATTTATGTAAATAAAGAAAATTATTTGGGGCATTTTGGAATTCGTACAGCGAGATTGAAGACAACCTTGTTCGCAGGAGTAATATCCTCAGCAAAATAGTTAGCAATATTTATTTGGTTAAAAAAAACAGCGGAATAAAATCATTTTATAAATATTCCAACGTACAACATTCGAACGTATGTATCAATCAATCATCGAGCAACGAGGATAAGAGCCAGCATCAAAATGGTGAGAACCATACAAGCCTTGACAGACGAATCGGTAACATCGCTGCTAGAACCGCCGAAGAGTTTGGCATCGATGAAGCCAAAGACACCATGCACAGCCTCTGCAAGGGCGTCCATCAGCCCCCAAGTGATGACCACAACCCATCGCAAGGCCGTCCAGAAGGGGTTGCTGCTCCGCCTGCGGTCCTCAACGCTTCCGCTGTCATCAGCTTCGAACTTGAAGCGCTTCCTCTTCCTCGTCTCCGACAGGAGCTCCTGCACCTTATCGTTGTGGACAAAGGCGTCCCACACCGCCGGGTCTCTAGCCAGGGAAATCACCGCTGCCTGTGGTGTTCAAAGGAACCAGTTTTAGGGTTTATCATTTAGGGTTTGCAATACCTGCACTTGGGGGTTCCTCTGGAACAACTCCAGGCAGTACGAGACTGCTGAAGGTTCCGCACCTTGAGTAACACCGGTAACCAGTTGATCGGAGAGCGAATTGCTGCAGAAAACCAAGTCAGACTTTAGGGTTTAGGTTTCAAAATTATTTGCATACTTGGTTGCTTGGAGAGCTCGTGAGGCTGCTTCCAGCTCGTCTGTAGTAGGAGCACTGAAGCTTGGCGTTCTAGAACTGTTCTCTGGTCGAGATTCGTGGCTGCACAATTTCGGTCGAAGGTGAGAATACGGAGAAGCAGCAAAGCTGATACATACTTTCCAGCAAGTGTGTACTGAAGATCCTGCGACGCTGCTATGAGTTCCTCGGGGCTGGGAGCTCGTACTGTCGAGGCGTCAATGAATGCAACACCTTGTTCGCTTCTGTCAAACAAACAAAGCATGAAGAACACATTCACATACACGGAAGTACCTTTCGGGAGCTTCAGGATGCTCACTGCATTGCACGTCCATAGTATTAGCAGGAACTGTATCCCTGCATTGTATTGTACACTAAGAAACCATTCAATTAGGGAAATGTACGTACTCGTCTTTAGCAGGATCGACTTTATGTTCCTCCGTATCAGGCATGGGCACTTGCACTTCCCTGTGAAAACAAACATCATCAGAATTATACAAAAAGCAGAAGCAAAAGCTCTTACTTTTGAGTCGAAGTTGACACCATCTCCTCCATGAGAACATCATCATCATGCTGCTGCTGAGAAACGCTGGAAATACAAATGAAAAATAAAATAAGAAACCCAACAAAAAAAAAAAACGGCACAAGGAGTTCAAAATACGAACATATTTATTTCCGGAGCTGTTGAATCAGACATGGCGACGTCCTGACAGTCGGAGGCCCTGAAGGAATCCATCAGAACTACAAAATAAAACAAGCAAAGTATAACGCACTTATTTTTGCGAAGTTCCTCGCAAAAGTCGTATTCCTCAACAACAGGAGGAGCAACAACAGGTTGGCGCCGGAATCTATTCAGCATCATGGTCGGCTGCAAGAATATTGTAAGGCGCCAAATTGCAAAGGCGATATGCTACTCGCGAGATCCTGAAAACCCTAATTCACGTAATTTCCGTAAACACACGCAAAAATACGTTTTTTCTTTCATTTGCTTAAGACGCAAAGCCAATCTCCATGGAGCACCGGCTTGCTCGAAGGATGGAGATGTGGGCAATGGTAAACAAACGATGGCAGCCGCATCC
>LDJE01102623.1:0-10970 GCA_001021135.1 Selaginella kraussiana
TACTGTACACCGTTTCATATTCAATTCATTCCATTCTTCCGCCAATTTTCTTCGTTTTCTGACAAAAACCTTTTAACCTTAACCTTCTACAAATTTTAAAGAAGTCCATAAACCTTAACCCTAGAATCTGAGATTTTTATTTATTTTAATTAAATTACAGAGACTTCCTGGTTCGTATTCAAGCATTCAAAACATACCGAAAGTACAGTGCAATGAATCCCGATAGAGGCACGATGGAGACAATGTGTTGCCAGAAGAGAAGGGACGACGCCTCGCTTTCACCGAATCCCCGAAGGCTGGTCATTCCAGCCATCAAAATGGAGCTGGGCATGGTGTGCTGAAGCAGAAGCACGAAGTGAAACATGGGGTCGTCGGTGGGTGTGAACCCGAGTTCCTTGGCAGCCACAACGATGCCAATGCCAACCAGCGGAAGCAAAACCAGCCTTGTGAAACAGATGCCGATAATGGTCCGGACACCAAGCTCGGACTTGGCAGGACCACCCGAGAACATCCCTCCGAGAACGAGCAGCACCGATGGAACCATAGCGTTTCCGAGGATGGTGAGTGCATCCGTGAGGAACTCCAGGGGGGCATCCTCGTCGAAGACGATGGAACTCAAGCCGGAAACGGAGCCGACAATGATAGCCAGCAACGAGGCGACCATCGGAGGCTGCAACATATGCCGGATGGGAGTCCTCTCCACTACGATTCTCATCTTTCGAACCATCCGAGGCTCCTTGAGACATCTGACTGTATCACCGGCCGGTTCTTCCACGACGATCACCGAAGACGAACGGGTTGTGACGGCGGCTGCACGCTCGAGCTCGGCTGCAGTAGCCGAAGCCTCGTCGAACGAAGCCATCCGAAAAATCCTTGACAGAAACGGTGTGAGCGTATGCTCGTTCCTGGCATCCTTCACCCCGGGCCATTCGGCCTCTACCAAAGCCGGCATGGACTCTTCCTCTACGAGCAGACGGTACTCACCACCGGCTTCCTCGTCCTCGGGTTCGGGTATTATATCGGCCTCGATCTCGGCGTCCTCGGACACAACCACCTGAGGCTCTTCGTCCTCGAAGTAGTAGTAACCCTTGGGCGGCTCTAGCATATGGTATACGAATACGTATATGATGATAACCGATACCCACTGTGCAAAGGATACGTACGCAACGCCAGTTCGCTTGCACCCTACGCCGAATGGGTTCCACCCGTGACACACAGACCCGATGATGGACAGCGGGAGGTTCCCTGTGTTTCCAATCCCCGTCATTACCACGGTGAGCCGGAAGTACTGTCGAGGAGGACGGCACACCAGAGCTACCATGACGCCGAAGAGGCAGCCGACTGTGGAGCTGATGAGAACGTTAACCGGTATGAACCACCAGTCTCGGACGTTCTGCGGGGAGATGGCCTTGCCGAGCTCCGTGAAGATGAGGCATGGAAAGAAGAGTGCGAACACCAACTTGCTGAGCGTTTTGCAGCACTCCGGGTTGAGAATGCCGATCCGAGGCTGTGCTAAGATGACCCCGACTACACACATGGAGAGGATCTTGAGCAGTGGTACTACCGGGCCGAGGATGTTGGGCTCGGTTGCACCGATGCCCAACTGTCCGAGGTAATGCTCGGGCAGCATTCTCGGAGTCTAACTAGGCAAGAACCTGTATGCGTACTCGGAATTTGGATCCCCGACGTCGTGCCCTAGATCGATAACACCCTCAACATTTCAATTAATAATTTTAAAATGAGTAGTCGCTATTCCGTGTACAAGAATTGGTTGATGTCAATGTCCCCCGAGTCAGGAC
Organism: Selaginella kraussiana; assembly: GCA_001021135.1. Taxonomy (NCBI): domain Eukaryota; kingdom Viridiplantae; phylum Streptophyta; class Lycopodiopsida; order Selaginellales; family Selaginellaceae; genus Selaginella; species Selaginella kraussiana. Next base: position 1,800 of record LDJE01102623.1, read on the forward strand.
ACACAATATTGAAGATGCCTCGCTAATTTTAAGTTATTTGCCAAAATCAGAAGTTTTCTCAATCCTTGTAGAGATCTCAGTTTAAGTTCAATGTCATATGTCTCTGAGTAGAGGAAAGATGACATTGTTTAAGAATTTTGATTGTACGAATGGGCAACTCTTTTTACTAGCAAATACTTCGGAAAACCTCATTTAATTTACTTAGTTTCATGGCTCAATCGATTGTAAATTCATTTCTTGGAACCGCCCAAACTACTCAAATAAATTTTTCCTGATCTTCATTGTGAAATTGAACAAATGCAAAGCATATAAATTGATTAGACCATGCAATCTCTACATAAATAAACACACACACACTCTCTCTCTAAATTGAAAGAATTTGCAAAATTCTTGAATTCCGATTAATCAAAATTTTTAAAGGTAAATTTCTCATTCACTAGAGGAGGTTTGCCAAGCACTGAACACAAATGATGCGTGTAACCGTTCCAGAGCTGCAGAACTGCTTGATCGTACGGGGACATCGTTCCTTCGAAGGGGCGCTCATAGTCCACGACAAGGACCCATTCTGGAAGATGGGAAAACCAAGACATTAAAACGAAATGAAATGAAGAGTTGTGGAGACCTATGTGTTTGAAAGTTTTTTCTTACGTCTTCTTTCAAACTGTTTTGATTTTATATAAACCAGATTTATATAAAGTCTGCGGCCGGCCGGTGGGCTATTTTAGGCTGGTGGGCTATTTTAATAAATCATTGTTTTGCCTCATTTTTTTATTTTTCCATTCCATCGAACAATATATCGCTTTTAAACTCCGAAGCTGTGAGGGTCGACTGGACATTGTGGTGCATCATCACGGCATGAATTCAGAGATTTGGCTGCTGTCTGCTGTGCAACGCATTATCGGCAGCTTGCAAAATTTCGGTCTATGATGGCAGGAGTAATATGATATGTTCGAGTTGTCTTGCTTATGAAATGTTGTTTGTCATCAAGCTGTTTCCACCACCAGAGAAAAGCTGCAAGCATAGCCCACCGTCCTGGTAATTTTGAGGCTGATCTTAGAATGCTGATCTTGAGCATATTGTATTGTTGACAAATGCTTGCAAATGAGTGATATATTTTTATTAGTGATTGTTTGCACAAAGTGTATCATTGTTTTTTTGACGCTGAATTCTTAGAATGCTCGTCCAAACCTGTTTCTTCCATCGACAAGTTTCTTTACACCTGCACATTTCATACACAGGCAGTAAATCGCTCCCTACCACAGCCAGTCTCCTTACATTCAAAGCCTGAAACTCGTGAGTGCTAAGCTCAAAATGGTGCTATTTTGTGACAGTGGTTGTTCCCTCTAGCCTTAGATCAAACTTCATCCTTGATAAGCACAAGGTGAATGCACCTGCACTGTTGTGCACTCTCCATTCATGTCTAGATAGAGAAGGTTCTAACTTCTTATGGAGTCAGTCAGGATAACTTCAACCTACTGCCTCTGCAAGCAAATAGAACAGAGGTCCACAGGAACCTTGACATACAGAAGATTTGTTTTCCTGCTTTCAACGAATGCAAATGCTAAAGGACCGTAAGGTGGTCCCTGCGTGCGACTACACTTCATTAGCACAGTAAATATGAATGTTTAAGCAAGTTCTATGCTCAGTGTCAGTGTTCCCGTAATCTCAAATCTCAGAGGTTGACCCAATTACTCGTAACGAACTTCGAAATTAACTGCCACGTGGCAAGATGGCCGTGGCGTTTGGGGCGAAGTCATGTGAAGTGAAACTTTGATCGTGGATGAAGTGTTCAATGGCGGGAGAGAGAGCGACAAGTTTAGAAAGCCATTGACAGGTTGAGCCTTCATTTTGATCTCAAGAGAATGGTATGGTGGTGGTGGAGATCTCCACCAACAAGACAAGAAAATCCAAGCATTACTCGCGAAGGCAGCCACGATGAAGACGAGAGCCCTGGAGCGGGTTTTGATAGTCCAGATGTGGAAGGAGACGTTTTGAGGGACTTACAAGAGCTGCTAGAAGTTATTAAAGATCCCAATGTTGTTGGAAGGTTAGAGTATGACGATGAAGGCGGCAAAAGGACACCTAAGATAAGCTGGTATTATGAGACAATGCAAGATCCCAATGCTCTCAAGGCCAATAACATCAACAATGAGAAGAGACTGGAAGAAGAATCTGTTTTAAGGGACTTACACGAGCTTTTGGAATCTATTAACGATCCCAATGTCGTTGGAAGGCTAGAGCATGATGAGGAAGGCAAAATCGTCCCTGAGATAAACTGGTACTACGAGCCAACACAGGCTGAACACCTAGAAGAATCTGAACTTGACAGCTACAGGCAACAGCCGGAGGCAGAAGACAGCCCAGGCGTTTTAAGGGACTTGAAAGAGCTGCTGGAGTTGATTAACGATCCCAATGTTGTTGGAAGGCTAGAGTACGACGAAGAGGGCAAAACGAACCCTGAAATAAGCTGGTATTATGAGCCAACACAAGGTCTCGAGGAGGTCAAGGTCAAGGATGAGGATGAGGATGAGGAAGGCCTGGGTGAACACCTAGAAGAATTTGAATTTGAGAGTCTGAGTGTTAGCTACAAGCAGCAGCCGGAGGCAGAGAACCCGCCAGACAGCGCAGGGGTTTTAACGGACTTGAATGAGCTGCTGGAATCGATTAACGATCCCAATGTTGTTGGAAGGCTAGAGTACGACAAAGAAGGCAAAATGAACCCTGAAATAAGTTGGTATTATGAGCCAACACAGGGCCTCGAGAGCTTTAGAAGCTTGAGCTTCAAAAGCTTAAATAACTTAGAGAGCTGTTTAAGGAGCTTGGGCTTCAAAAGCGTTGATGGACTCAACAACTTGAACAGAGTAAAAAAGTTTAGGAGCTTAGAGAGTTTCAAGAGATTTTACAATTTCAAGGGCCTAGAGAGTTTCAACGACCTAAACACACTCAACAGCTCCAGTACATTCAAGAGGTTAGACAATCTCAAAAACTTGAGTAGTATCGAAACGGGTGAGTACATAATCATTATTTTGCCAAAAACACTGGAGTTCGTTCCCTGTTTAGGTATTGCAGCCATGACTAGTGGCTACATCGGCTTGGCATGCATGCTCTTGCTCAAGTTATTTATCATTGCCCTGATCATCAGCCAGTTACTTGTTGTGTACGTCATTTACATTAATGACCAATCACTGGCTGATGATGTAGCCAGCTATCAACTGCCGCTCTCTGAGCATAAGGCTTCTCCTCTGCATCACCTTCTCATGGAGAAAGGTCTCCACAGGTACAATTCCGAAATACAACAAATGATCAAACTATGGCACTGTGTTTTGCAGTGACGAAGTGGACAACCGGCTTTTGCATAAAATCGGTGTATCTTCGTATCTCGAACAAAAGAATTTGCTGATACCCGAGACCGTGTTCGGTATTAAGGAGAGTGAAAAGCTTGTCAAGTATGTTCGGAACCAGCTACAGGAGGAAACCGATGACATACTAAGCCACTTCCAGATTGATACGATTATTTCTCTGGTAGAAAAACTCCCGGAGTCTTCGGTGGTGCTTAGTGTCGATAATGGCAAAGGCAGCTTGAAGAATACAGCAGTTTTGGTTTTGCTGCGTATTCATGCTGGTAAAATATACTTCGGCATGTCGGCTGCAGTTTTAGAAGCTCGACTTGGGTTTGGGAACTGGATTCCATGTTGGCAACGAAATACATGGAACCGTGGCCTGTCCGAGATTGTTGAGTTTACTGTTAAGGACCATCTTTCCAAAGGACTCGAAGGTCAGCCTGTTCATATGGCCGGACCGGCTGCTCGGTTTACCGAATTCAGCCAAGTCTCCTAAACTCCGAACTGGGGAGCCACGAGACAGCAGATTTCACTGAGGAGCTTCACAAGACAACATTTAGCTTCAGGTTCAGTTCAAGCTTTGAGATTTCTGCGTCGGTTGCGGGGTCGCTTCTGCTTTTTAAGTCATATTAAGTAACCATTGCATGAAGTACCACGCCGTGCAGGTCCATCTGCCCACGATGCTGTTTCCAGAGTACTCGATGCTTTGCGATACATGAAAAAACAAGATCAAGATGCTAGACTAATGCCGAATGGCATAAGTTTTGTTTAATCCAATTGATTTTATTCTATCTAAAGTTATGATTATGTACATAAATATTGAAAGAACTTGGACTTGCATTCATCGGGAGATCCTCACCGTGGGTTCTGGTTAGACCCAGAAGAAATCCTACATTTGTGAGAAGATCCTGCACATGCAAAAATGTTATTACGGAGGTACTGAATCTCATATTCAAAACGAACACGGTACTTTAATATGATTAATTTACATTAAAGGAGTCATCTAATGTTTTAGTTTTCTCTTCTTTGCATGTTGAGTATGGGGAGAATTCAAGAGTTGATGAGGCACGGAGACTCCATTTCCCCGTAAAAGCTGCACAAAATCAGTAAAACAGGCTTTGCTTTCGTTGTTGATGAACACAAAAGCCAAGCCAGGAACATCCATTCTGGAGGCCCGTCCAATTTGATGTGTGTACTCTTTGAGAGTGCTCGGCATGTCAAACAATATCACCTGCCTCACGTTGAGAAGGTCCATACCTCTTCCAAGTATCCCAGTCGCAACCACAACGTCCAGCTCCCCGAGCAGAAACGCCCGCATGGTCCGCCGCCGTTCGTCCATGGCCTTCTGTCCATGTAGAGGCGCACAACGAAGGCCCGTTGTCAAAACCACGGCCTCCGAGAGAAGGTCGGCTCCAATCCTCGAGGCAACAAATACGATTGCCGGCGGCTGAAAGTGATCATGGCTCTGAAGTATCTCAAAAAGCTTCTTTTTCTTGCTTTTCGTTTCCACCCAGATGACCTTTTCCCGAACCGAGCTCTTCCTCTGGGAAGCCGATATGACCAGCAGCCGTTTCGTGATAGAAGCCGAGAAGCTCCGTATAGCCGGAGGTATTGTGGCCGAGAAAAGCATCATCTGAGGTCCCGAAAGCGCCTGGAGAACCTGAATTGCCTGATCTCGAAAGCCTCGCTCAAGCATGCAGTCCACTTCGTCCAAAACCAACATGCAGACATCACCCAAGTCGATCTCGCCGTGCTTGGACAACAAGTCCAGAAGTCGGCCGGGAGTTCCGACAATGAGTTCAACACCACTGCCGATCCGGTAGACCTGCCGAGGCATTGCATCACCCCCGACAACCAGAGCCGTCTTAAAAGGCAGACCTTTTCCCAAGGCCTTGGCTTGTTCCTCGACTTGTTCACAGAGCTCTCTTGTTGGAGCGAGTACCACTGCGAGTGGAGATTTGCCATTGGAGAAACGTCCCATGCGGATTCTACAACACTTGAACACAACCGGCAGCAAGTACGCCAGCGTCTTTCCAGAGCCTGTAGCCGATGAAACCAACACATCCCGACCTTTGAAGGCAGCTGGTATCGCCTGCATCTGTATCGCAGTCGGGGTTTCATATCCTTGTGAAACCAGGTTTTCCAAGAGTCTAGGAGGTAATCTGCATTTTGAAAAATCGACTACCGGAGCCGGCGGACAATCCCCACGGACGTTAACGTCCATGGTTTTCCGCATGGTAGTTACCTCCTCAGCTGAAATGGATTCATCAGGCTCCCATTCTGGGAGTGTGTACCTTCCGTCGACTCCAAAGATGGGACACTCATCCTCGTAGATGGTGGCGGGAATGGTTGAGGACTTGCTTGCAAGCAGCGCAGCCTTGCACTCAAGGCTGCAAATGTCGTCGTCTGTCTGGTCGCATACGTATTCCCCGTATCGGCTGCAAACTACACATTTTGGTTCGTCTGGTTGGGCGTTCCTTTGGTCTATGCAACGCTCTTTTACAGGCAGGTCTGAAGATAAATATATTAAGTTCGACTTATTGGAAAAATCACTGAAATACCTTCTTGGGTGAAATTCACTACGTTGTTCTCCATTTCACGACATGAACCCTAATGTTTCTTCTCTTAAAAACCCTAATATTTCTTAACCGGGCTTTATATATTCTATAAAACATTATTAAAGTCATGAGAAGATCTAGCACGCAAAAAAATCAATATCGAGCGCTTTTGAGCTGGGACAATATATATTAGCATTATTAAAACAATAAAAATAATAATTATGCGTGGTGATCCCTGTTCTCTACCTCGACTTTAATCTAATTTAATCTATATAAGTGTTGAAATAGACGTGTGATGTTTGTACAAACACAATTAAAAACTTTAAACTCATTTAAAGACCATATCCAAGTTTTGTGAAGCAAGGTGCGGCTGCAGAAACCTTCCACAAGTGCTCTGAACCTCTAACGCGATCTGCAAGTTTCTTCCGATCCTGGATCGAAAATCTACATTCTTCTCGGCTTTGCGCTTTTTGCCTTAAGCGCAGCTTCGTCTGGACAATAGATTACTCGGGGCAAGGTAGCAGACCATTTCCACATCCATGTAAGTTCTTATTGTTACTAACGTTGTTACTGCCCGAAACGCTACTATTGACACTGGCATCGTTGAGACCATAGCCATTACTACTTCCACTGTTGTTCAGCTCTGTAACATTAGCATTGGAAGAGGAGTTGTTGTTGTTGGCAACGTTGTTATTTTTGGTGTTGATATTGTTCACATTTGGAGTATACAAATAGAAATGGTCTTCTTCCCAGAATGGGTATAGAGAACTATAGAATGAGAACCACGCAGGAACCCAGCTGCAATGGCAAGGTAGAGACATCGCAGGAATCACCCACGGTTTTTCCTTGCCACTTGCGGTGTTGGGTTCCTGTCTCTCTCTCTCTCTCTCTCTCCCTCCAAAAATGAAATGTTGCCATAGGTTTTTCTGCAGCTCCTTTGGAGAGGCAGCTGAAGACGACGTCCATCCAGTCGACACACGACATCACTGCAAAAACCGAGTTACCACAAGGTTAACCACGAGGCTACCATCGGGACCTGCTTCATGGTTCATGATCAACCGGTCGCTATCAAACACCGGCTATATCCACAATTAACTGTGGAGCCCCAGTCCACAAATCTTTCGTAATGTTATCTGGAAATCCAGTTATCCATAACTCTCTATCATCGAACTTCTACTCAAAGTACTAAAATTCAGTTAGTGAACCGAACCATGTTGGAACTACTGAGCTACTGCTCTGTGCATTCGCTGAGAGTTTCACTATCCTCACGTAAGGATAGTGAAACTATTGGAACTATTGGGGGTGTTCCTGCATCAGTCGAGACCTGCTTGTAAAAGAGCGTTGCATGAACGCCCAACCAGACGATCGCGTCCGATACGTAGTTTGCGACAGACGACGACATTTGCAGGCTGCGCTGCTTGCAAGCAAGTCCTCAACCATTAGTGTCCCATCTTTGGACGGAAGGTACACACTTTCAGATGAATCTATTTCAGCGGGCGTTTTCGCTTGGGGAGCTGGACGCGATAGAGATACTTGGAAGATTCATGGACCAACGTGAGGCAGGTGATATTGGTTGGCATCCGAAAATGCACCTCAGACTCCAGTAGAGGTATACTACCGCTTGTTTGAGCTGTTTGAACTTTGAGCTTGATGAAGGCTCATGAACATGTTGATGATGTCTACGATGAAAATTTATCTCACCCAATCATGGGCTTGACACTTCCTGAACCCTAAACCAGCACCCTGTTCCTCAAGCTGACAGCGCCCTGTAACCTTCCCCCCTCTGATGACTTCTGGCTATAGGTTCTTGAACTCAGTTTCAGCGGAACCATTTCCAAATGTAAAGTTCCACCATCTTTACTGTGGTATGGTTCCTGTAGTTCCAACAGATTTGCGTGGTCACTGAATTGAAGTATCTGAACGCGTTCATGAACCTAAAAAGTTTTTAACCTTTACAAAATTAATATTAAAAAAAAACTGAGTTTAACGTTAATACATCTAAAATTTAGAAAATATCACAAGTTATAAGCTAATATATTTGAAACATAAAATCATGTCAAATTGATAATAGACAGCTAGAGTTTAATGTTTATAATGTATATAAATGCTCGTCTATTGTACACTTACATGTGGATAGACGTTATATAAACATTACAATTAAAACTCATTTAAAGTCCATATCGTGTTCAGCCTTCAATGCAGTTTAATGTTTAGAGCACATGCGTGTCATTTGCATCCATATCATCTTCACATGGGAAGTTTTCTGCAGCTGCAGCTGCACCTTGCTTCACAAATTGACCTCTAACGCGAGGACGTTGCTCTGCAAGTTTCTTCCGACTCTGGTAGCGAACCTGAAAAGCTCATAAATAAAATGAGAATCCAATGAAAATGAAAATCTACCTTCTTCTCGAAGCACCGCTCTTTGCGTTTTTGCCGAAACTTATTAAGCGCAGCTTCCCGTCTGGACAATCGATTACTCTCGGGGCAAGGTAGTAGACCATTTCCACCTCCATTTGTCACATCACCATTATTCATATTTGTCCTGCTACTGCTCCCATTGTTACCGCTGTCACCGTTCCCCGTAGTTAACCCTGTTCCACTATGCCCGTTGCTGTGCCCATTTTGTTGTAAGCTCTTATTGTTACTAACGTTGTTACTGCCAGAAACGCTACCATTGACACTGGTACCGTTGAGACCATAGCCATTACTACTTCCACTGTTGTTCAGCTCAGTAACATTCGCATTGGAAGAGGAGTTGTTGTTGTTGGCAACATTGTTGTTGATGGTGTTCACATTACCCCGTTGTTGTGGGTGGTGGTGGTTTTTGCTCTGACCCCCTTCCTCCTGCCAACCATGGTGTTGTTGGTGGTGGTTCTTGCTCGGACCCCCTTCCTCCTTCTGCCAACCATGGTGATGGTGGTGGTGATGATGATGGTGGTGGTGATCATTCTGGAAACCACCACCATGAGCGTCCACCCGTTCCTCCACCACCCGAGGGTTCACATTCACAGCCTGAGTCCTGTTACAGGCCGTCACATTGTTGTTGTTGTTTAAGTTATTCTTATTCGCATTTGTAGTAGTCCATTGTGGATAGAAAAGCTGATGTAGAGTCTGTGAGTAGGCGGCAGCTAGACCATCGTACGACAGCATATTCGGTGGTGGGGGAAATGGAATCTGTGGAGTCTGCAAAGCCTTCCCACGAGCCTTCCCATCGGTACCTTCTGCGCCCATAGTGGTGGAAACATCTTCAACCCTATCACCAGGAGCACCAC
>LDJE01102639.1:0-18745 GCA_001021135.1 Selaginella kraussiana
AAAACAGTGTAACGAAATAAAGCATTGTTCTGCCGACTAATTATAAAAATACTTGTCCTGGCATGGTGGTTGCGTATGGATCTACACAAACACGTGTTTTGAACGGGGTTGGTGGGAACTCATATACTCATATTGAACTCAAGTAAAACGAGAACTGCTTTCGGCGTTAGATTCTTCGCGTTTCGCACCGCTCGTATTAAATTTGGTGGCAGGACTCGCCCTTTTATGCCGCCCGTCTTTAAGTAAAAGGACATATCTAGGCCTATATAACTGTGGAGCCTCTCCAAAAATCCTTATAGAACCCTAATTTGCTAGTTTCCGTGTAACTATGGAGGAATCAGGCGGCGGTGAAGACGGTGGTGATGGTGATAGTAGTAGTAGTAATGGTGATGGTAATTGTGGCACGTTGATCATCGGTGCTGGAATCGCTGGAGTAGCAGCTGCTCACTTGCTCAATTCTTCGGGCGTGAAGACGATCGTTCTCGAAGCAGGGAACCGGATCGGTGGTCGAATTTGCACCAACAAGCAGGAATTCGGGTTCTCAATCGACATGGGAGCGTCTTGGATCCACGGGGACTCGCCAGCGATGAATCCCGTGGCGGCGGTGGCGGAAGCAGCGGGGCTGAAGACGTACCGGACGGCGTTGGCCGGACGCCCGACTTACGATCACGACTTGAAAGGCGGCTTCGTGCTCTATCGCCCCGGCGGCGGCGGTGCGATCGATCGCGAGGACGGACATGCATTCGATGCTTGGTTCGTGGAATTGATGGAGAAGATGAGATCGGACCCGGCGCTGAGGAGCGAGAACTTGACGGTGGCGGAGGCAATTCGACGGGCGGTGGAGGGGCAAGAGCTGAGCTCGGATTGGAGAGGGATGCTCGCCTGGTTCATGTGCCGGATCGAGGGGTGGTTCGCTGCCGATTGTGATCGCATCCCTGCGAGCAATTGGATCGAAGAGGTGCTGCACGATGGCGGCCACTCGGTGTTCGTGAACGGGTACTCGGGTGTCGTAGAGACGATGTCGTCGGGTTTGGACGTTCGATTCGGACACCGAGTTGCGTCGATCGACTACAATGTGACGAGCTCGGACTCGAAATCGGTGGAAGTCGTGTGCGAGAACGGGCGGCGCTTCCAGGCGGCGGCGGTGATCGTCACTGTGCCGCTGGGCGTTCTCAAGAGCGGCTCCATCGAATTCAAGCCGGAGCTCCCCAAGTGGAAGATGGCGGGGATGAATCGACTCGGAATTGGGCATCAGAACAAGATCGCGCTGCTGTTTGACGATGCTTTCTGGCCGGCGGAGGCGGAATTTCTCGGATGCGTCGGCGACAAGGCGAGCCGCTGCAGCTACTTCCTTGCACTATCGAAATCTCATGGAAAACCTGCGCTCATCTACATGCCTGTGGGCGATCTCGCCTTGTCGATCGAAACAATGAGCAACGATGGTGCGCGGGATTTCGCCATGGAGCGGCTGCGGCAGATGATCCCCGGCGCACCGGATCCAATCGCCTACATTGTGTCGCGGTGGGGATCGGATCCAGATTTTCTGGGATGCTACAGCCTCGAAGGGGTACATGTCGATACGGCGGCTCAAGAACACGAAGAACAGTGCCAAGAACACGAAGAACAGCATATTCCAAAGAATATCGAAGATGCTCATGGAATCCTGGCGGAACCGCTGCTTGATCGTCTCTTCTTTGCTGGCGAGGCGACAAGTAGCGATTTTCCGGGAACTGTGCACGGCGCCTACGTTAGTGGGCTTCGCGCTGCACAGAGGGTCGCTCAGAGAATATGCCCCGCCTGAGATGGCGGGATTCTCCGTGCGCAGCCCTCCTCGCGGCCCCGATTGGTGGTTCGATCGGGAATCGTCGACTAGCGTGCTTGGCCATTTCGAAGAGTCCAAGAAACGCAATCGACAAGACTCCTGCGGGAGTGCATTTGTAGGTAGCCCTAATTAGGGCAACAAATGTAACTTAGGGCTTCGCGCGTAAATTTGAATATATGAATTTTGTCCTTTACAAAGTTAGGGTTCCTTTATAGATTTTTTCTAGGGTTTATCACCGCGATATTCTCATTAGGGCTCCATCGCGCGAAGGGGATGGCGTTGGCGAGCACCATCACCACGCTCAATGCGACCGCTGCGTCGATCGCTGCTGCTGGTTCTGCTCCAAACAGGTGCATTGGAGCTGCCTGCTGCTCGTTTTCCCCCAGGTACTGGCACTAGAATGAAGTCTGAACGTCTCCCGAGTTCTGGAAAATTCTCGTTTTTGTGTTCAGGCAGCATTATTCCCTGGGTTTTTCATGCAATGGCATTGCTTCCTCCATTCCCTTGTACATTTCTCAGCCTCTGCAGTACGGGCAACACCGTCGCCGGAAGATGCACGCCAGAGCAGAGCGCGTAAGTTGCAAATTGATGCAGCGAGCACTCACATTGTTCTCGTGCAGGACTACTACGACGTTCTCGGCGTCCAAAAGACATCCTCCAAGGCGGAAATCAAAACTGGTAAGCCGCTGGTGGTTTAACCCTCCGGTTCTACGTCGCTAACATCGTGGTTAACCAGCCTATAGAAAGCTCGCCCGGCAGTACCATCCGGACGTAAACAAGTAAGCCCTAAACCCTTACCACGCACCGTAACTACGTACCTTTTCCAGGGAACCTGGTGCCGAGGACAAGTTCAAGGAGATCAGTAATGCTTACGAGGTATATTCGTTATCCGAATTTAGTTTTGTTTATTTAATTGCACGAATCTCAGGTCCTCGCGGACGACGAGAAGCGGGGAATATACGACAAGTTCGGCGAAGCCGGGCTTAAGGGTGGCGGTCCAGGGGCTGCGGTAAGTATTTCTCATGTATTTTGCGTTATCCAGAGACCGTATATTCATACAGGGCTTCTCGAATCCATTCGACATATTCGAAGCGTTTTTCGGGGGTATGGGCGGTGGAATGGGGGGTGGCGGCGGCCGGCAGCAGCGAAACCGACCACTTCAAGGGGAAGACGAGCGCTACGACTTGTCTTTGGACTTCAAAGAGGGCGTTTTCGGGACCGAGAAGGAGATCGAAGTCGTCCGACTCGAAACCTGCGGTACTTGCGAGGGTTCCGGTGCAAAGGCCGGGACGAAACCCGTAAGTTGTACCCAGTGTGGAGGTCAGGGACAAGTGATGACCACGGCTCAAACGCCACTCGGTATGTTCCGGCAAGTATCGACTTGCCCTAGTTGCAATGGTACCGGGCAGACGTTCACCCCGTGCGGAACGTGCTCGGGCGATGGTAGAGTCCGGAAGTCGAAGCGGATCAACCTCAAGGTACCTGCCGGTGTCGACTCGGGTAGCCGGCTTCGAGTTCGGTCCGAGGGTAACGCTGGGAAGAACGGCGGTCCGCCTGGGGACCTCTACGTTTTCCTGAAGGTTAGGGCAGACCCCGAGCTCAAACGCGAGGATAGTAACATCTTGACGACGGCCAAGGTTTCCTATATCGATGCGATACTCGGTACTACCATCAAGGTACGCACCGTGGATGGTCAGGTTGACCTAAGGATACCACCGGGTACGCAACCCGGTACGACGTTGGTAATGTCCAAGAAGGGCGTCCCGGTACTCGGTAAACCTAATCTTCGGGGCGATCAGCTCGTCAGAGTTCAAGTTGAGATCCCGAAACGTCTGAGCAACGAGGAGCGGAAACTCATCGAGGAGCTGGCGGCTGTCAGCAAAGGGAAGCTTGCTGGAAGCAGGTAGTTTTGGTTAACGAAACTGGTAAAGAAAAAAATTCATGGTTTTTTCGCGGTTTAGTGGTGACGTTTAATGTGGGGGTGTTTACGCAGGGTTTAAGACCTCGGAGCTGGATTAGGGACGGATAATCATTCATTCATACGAGACGTGGAGACTCGAAGTGTTCGTTATTGTATACTAGTGAGGCGTGAAATATTTAAAAGGTGAACCTGCAAAAGTTGAGGTATTTTGCTGATTTCGGAAAAATTTCGGGAAAAATGGCAGTCAGATAGCTTTTCCCCACTTTATGAGGCTTAGTTAAGACACTTGGCGTAGTGCATGGTGCATGCTTTCGCGTATATATCCGAAGGTTTTCTGGGGTTTCCATCATCATCATCATCCATTGAGTGTTGTTCATCCATTTCTTGAGAATGGGTCGTTTAAGTTCTAGCATCTGCTTGTTCTTTGTGATCTTCCTTGCGAGTGATGCTCTCGCTTCTCGCGAGAGTCGGCGCGAGAGACATCACGAGGGTTCCTTCACGGACTTGGAGCCGAAGGAGCCCCGAGTTGAGTTCGAGTCCGAAGGAGGCCGGCTCGAGGCCTGGGGAGGCCGAGGTACCGTTTTCGAGGAGGCCAATGTTGCTGCTTGCAGGACCACGCTTAAACGGAGGGGGCTTTGGCTTCCCTCGTATATCGATTCTCCGGCCATGCAGCTTGTAACCACGGGTAAGTTTAATTTCTCTTGAATTTTATTTCTAATTTTGTGGTGAATTTAATTTTGCTGGTTTTTTTTCTTCAGGACGGGGAAGAGTTGGGATCATTTCTTCCATTGGTGATCAGAGAACCCAAGCTACCACCTTCAAGGTCGAGAAGGGTGATGTCGTTGCTCTCCCCGAGGGTATGGCCGTCTGGTGGTACAACGACGGTGAAGAGGACCTTGAGATCTTCGGTGCCGCCGACATTACCGACAGTCCACGAGAGGGAGGCATCAGGGTAAGGATTCCCCTTACCATGGTAACATGACAGTGACCACGGTCCATGCAGGCGTTCCATTTGGCCGGCGGAAAGCAGCGACGGGAAGACGAGCAGAGGAGGGAGCGCGAGGGCAGGAGACGGGGCGAGCAGCAAGGCTACGGCGCTGTTCTTCACGGATTCAAGAAGGAGACGCTCGCTCGCGCATGGAGAATGAACGAGGAGACTGTCCGGGAGATCCTAGAGTCGCAGGACGAGATCGGCATTGTCCGAGTTGATGAGGACATCCGCTTCCACGAGGCCGAGGACCTCGAGTTCAGCGAGAACACATTCGCCGCCAACTTCATCTACCGTCTACAAAGAGCACATCCAGATGTTCGGGTTGAGAACGGCGGTGAGCTCCGTGAACTCAACAGCAACAAGTTCCCCGTCTTGAGGTATTTGGGTTTGGGTATGGAATGCATGCAGCTGCAGCAGGTAAATTTCCAACAATTTTTATATTTTTTATAAAATTTAATTTCTTTCAGAATGGAATGGTGTCGCCCAACTGGTTCAACGCTCACCAGATCCTCTACGTCCTCAAGGGTCGCGGCCAGATCGAAGTTGTGTCTAACAATGGTGATAGGGTTCTTGAGACCGACTTGGAAGAGGGTTCCTTGGTTGTGATTCCTGCGATGTTCCCGTCTACCAAGATCGCCTCCAGCAACGAGAACTTCCATTACATTTCGGTGGTTACTTCTCACAGGCCGAGCATTTCGTATCTGGCCGGCAGGAACTCGGTCTACCAGGGAATTCCGACTCAGGTTCTTGCTCGTATCTTCAAGGTGAACGAGGAGAAGGTGTCCCGCATCCAGCATGCGCATGAGAGGCACTCGGTTATCTTCCCCGGCCAGGAGGAGGGACGCGAGGAGGAAGGACGTGAACACCGTGAGCACGCCAGTGCTTGAATGCTTTTGGATTGATGAGTGATATAATAAAGCTTTGCGTGATTATTTCAATTATGTGGTATGGAAAAGTATGTACCAAATTATAAGTACTCATTACTCATAGGTTTTTGCGTCACTATAGATAGAGAACCGTGCAATACCATAAAAATGATCGTAATTGCTGTATTTAAACAGGAACGACTCGTTTGTTTTTGTTGATACATTAAATCTGGCTTGTTTTTGTTGATGCGTTATTTAATTTATCTTAATCAAGTGGCTGACTGAGTACGTCAGTTTCCTTCTTTTTAGCAGTCCCAGTAGTAGCTACCCCACAACCTCACATCTAAGTAGTTACCACGGAACCTCGACATCTAACAGATATTATTTATTTTAAATTCCATTATAATCATATAAATTTATATGATTTTATATATAAACGTGGCGGATTGTGTGTGGTGGAGGGAGAGAGGGGCTATGGCGGCAACTACGGCCACGAGCAGCAGGGGCATATGGGGAAGCTTCCACCACCAGCACCATAAAAGATGTAATTTGAAATCGTTCATCGCACTGGAGTCGTTCCTTCAGCCTAAAAGTCCCCTCTGTGCCTTGAAAACACGGCCATATGCATCATCCTCGATAATAACAGCAGCAACTGCAGGAGAGCCTTCAGCATCCACAACAGGAAGCACAGACCAGGATGAGTTCTATGAGGTGGAAATCGATAAGCCATACGGGATCAAGTTTTACAAAGGCTCCGATGGTGGCACTTACATTGACGCTCTTTTACCAGGAGGTAATGCAGACAAAACCAAAATGTTTGAAGTTGGCGACAAGGTGATCGCTACCAGGTGAGCTTGGCTATGAAGACTGTTGTTTAAATTACCATAGTTCGTGCTTCCCAGTGCTGTGTTCGGGAATGAGATATGGCCCGCTGCAGAATACGGTAGAACAATGTACACGGTACGTCAAAGAATTGGACCGATTCTCATGAAAATGCAAAAGAAATATGGTTTGTGAGTTTGTCAATCTGTTGCTTTATTCTGATAATGTGCAAGCTTGCAGGCCAGCGAGAAAACTATGGAGCATCAGCTGCTGAGATTTCTGAGCAGAGAAATGCAACTGCCATTGGTGAAAGACTTCGGGAAATTCAAGTAAACTGGCCCCTATTGAATTAGTTAATTGACAGCATTTTTTAAGGTCGAAAACTACAAACGGAAGATGGAGCAAAAGAAACAAAGAGAAATATATTTGCAGGAAGGACTTAAGCTATATAGGCAAGTCAAAAACATAAATTTTGGTTTTATTTTCAATTATTTGTAGGAAGGGAGCCTACGAAGATGCACTTGGAATGTTCGAGTCCGTCCTAGGATCAAAGCCAGACAAATTTGAAGAAGCAATCGCCAGCTATAATATTGCATGTTGTTACTCAAAGCTCAATCAGGTATATTAACGTATATTAGAAAATCGGGTATATTAGTTCTTTCTGCGTTTTCAGATTGAAGCGGGACTTACAGCTTTGGACGAAGCCTTGGCAGCCGGTTTTGATGACTACAAGGTATGTGACTTACTTTGCAGATCACGTATGTCTATCATTTTGCAGAAAGTAAGAACTGACGAGGATATGGCAAATTTAAGAGCCTCAGAAAAATTCAAACAAATTATAGACAAGTATGACGAGCCATTCATCAACGAAAATGCCATCAACGCTCTGAAAGGCATTTTTGGGATGTTTGGGAAATAAAGTGAGTGCTATTAGTGTCTTGCTTTGAATTATGCATATATAGACTGCTTGTTTCAATAAAGCAGTAACCAAGGTTATACCAAACCCTTAGTCATTCCCATCTAGAGGATCATCGTCTGAAGCATCTTCACAATCTATATCCAACATTCTTCTTCAACAGGACTCACCTACGTACGGAATTTGGAAAGCAAAGTTATTTCTACATAGTGTTGTTAAAACCCATATTTAATGCGCAAAATGAGCGTTTTTGTTTCCCAAAAGTTGGGAATCGTTTATCTTGAACTCAAAATGTTGGGAAGCGCATGGAGAACGCTTCCCACTAATATGCTGGCCGCTTTTAATAGAATTCCACTCGTCATTCATCTTGGACCTTAATTCGGCAAGTCTAGGAACGCTGCCACCGTTTTCTGAATCCCTTGCTGGAAAACCATAAACATCAAGTTTGTACCATAGAAACTCTGTATATCGGACTGTAATTTATCAGCGTGAAAGCAGAAGCACACGTTTCTCTGGATGGGCCTGCAATCACACAAAAGATACTGACATTTTGGCGATCTTAATGTTAATAAAAACGCACCTTTCATAGCCAAGGCGGTGCAGGAACTCTGAGAGGAAGCCCAGAACCTCACGTTGAAACCTTAAAACCTAAACCCGAATGCGGCTACGTTGTCACCCTCGAAGACGCCAGGACTCATAGCCACTTCTCCACATATGACCTGCGTCCAATCGAACTCGTTCTCACCATTGCCGATTTGCCGCTGCAAAAACGATAGCTTCCAAGGTAACCACGATGGTTAACTCATTACCTTCAGCTGTGCAGCGGTAATGATCGATGGTAGATCACCAGATCCCACTATGCCGTATAGCACCTATCCCATTGGCCACAAGAACTATGGCTTCTTTAGGGTTTAAAGATGGGGATCATGCTTAATGGTGTAACGTTGAGGATCACATTCGTGGTCGATCAAAGTTGAGATTTAAGAGATTCAAGCAAGAACTTACAAGAATTTACCCAGTACATTGACGGAGAAGTGCTGCTGCTTTTTTTTTTAATAAAGTCTCGAAATTGTAGCTAGATACAAATGGCCATTATGTGCTCGTCCCATAGTGCTGGTTGATGGATGAATCGGGAGCAGCTAGACTATGTGAAAAACAGCCTCTGGAACGCTGCAAAAATCACAAGAACAGAGGATCAGAGAAGTGCACCAGTACCTTGCAATACGGACTTGAGATCAAGATCCCCGAAAGCGTACTTTGGATTCAAGCAAGCTCGGTTTCAGTTTCGTCATCATTTCTTTCAGCGGAAATTTTAGTCATTTTAATACTTTATTACAAAATAATAAAAAATATATTTGTATAACAAGATCTTGTAACAGCTGCGTGTTAATCAAAATTTATTCAACTAAACTATGCCATATCAACTCATGCACCTTAAGCTTCAATTTATATTACTCTCGTCTGGGCATGAGCTCTGTCCGTCCCTGCCCAATTCACCCATCGTGCCAGACCTTCCCCTACCTGGAGGATCTCTTCCATGCTTGAGGGGTGCAGTCCGTTTGGTTCCCAAACTCTTGCGTCTTGCCATGAGATGTTTGCGCACAGTTCCGGCTGAAACTGCATCAGTATTGCAGCCGCTATCTCCCATGCTGGTTTCACTCCCTCACAACCCCAGACTGCATGCCTCGTCGTCTCTAGGTCGCCACAGTGCTTGCAGCTGACGTTGGGGAGCTTCACCCTTGCTGCTACTGGACACACATCCCAAAGGAGAGATGGCAAGTCATCAGAGCAGTCGCTTTGTGGACAGCCTGGCTATCAAGGAACCAACGGAGGTTCGAAGGGACCTTCATAGCATCACAACACTTGGCATTCCTCATTTGGCAATACCAGGGTGTGAAGGTACAACATTTCCTATTGATGAGGAAGAAGGACAAGGAACCAGCAAAGCAGTGGATAGCACTTTGGACACCTGTTTTCTGCGATGAGGATGGGGATTACTTTTATAAATTGGCGCTTGTTTTTACAAGGATCTGCTCACAGAAACTTAGAGAACAAGCAAAGCTTCAAGTCCAAGGCTACATGATAGCTTCTTTGAAGACTTTGTTCTACCAAAAAATTGAGATTTTAGACCGATGAAAAAAAAGCATTTCAATTTCATGAACATAAACAAAAATTGAGTATACATGATCAGAGTATATATGAATCAGCGTGTGTATCAACCGGTGGAGGCATTGGGTCTGTTTCCAGCCAGAATGAGGGAAATCTCCAGACCCCTGCTGAAGGCCTGGTTGAAAAGAAGCCTGCTCTGGAACGTAGACACGAAGGGGAACCACGAAAGGATGGCAATGGGAACAAAGATGATCATTCCCATCCCTGCATCGTAGAGCCTCCCCAACGCTCGCATCGACTTCCAAATCCGCAGGTACTTGAAAACTGGCTTCCATGCAATCGCAATCTGCAAGAACATAATACATTAAACCCCAAAACCTAACCCTAAAAACCAATCATCGAGCTTACCGATAGAATGCCCCAACCCGTAGGAATGAGGGCAAGCGCGCTCGCAAAAACGTCTCCTATTGATAGAGAGGATGCAACCACAGCTGCGATGAGGCCTCCGATAATGCCAAGGAAGAGCGCCGCCTGCATCAGTCTGAGGAGAAGCTGGATGTTTGTGGCTGTCTTCTGGCTCAGGCTGAACAACTGCAAACATGTCCACGAGTTTATGAGTTCGAGGTCAAGGTTTAGGGTTTAGGGGCCACGAACCTTGAAGATCAAAACCATTGCTACGAACGCCAACCATGAGAAGCCATAAACCTGAAGGAAAGGCCGTTAAAGTTGATAAGTGTATCGTAAGCTTACCGTCAGTGAAGTGTTGCGGCCAGTGACATTAAGTTGATAGACAATCCCGTATTGGAAAATGAAGAACCGCAAGCTGAGGATTGTCTCTAAAATCCTTGATCTGAAGGTCCGGATATGTTCCTGGAAGTGGAAAAGTTTAATTTAGGGTTAGGGCACGAAGCCAGAAAATCGTACCTGTTCCTCGTCCCACCAAGCTTCCCAAGACTCATCGCCCGTCACTCCAACACCTCCTCTATACAAGAGCCAGTTTGCCCAGTTCTCGAAATCGTCCACAGTCCTGATACGTGGAAACTGAGCACGTATTCCAGAAAAACAATACGGCACTTACTTTTGCCACTCGAAGCCAGATGGGTTGAAAAGATACGGAGCGAAAAGCCACGAAATCGCAAGGAACCAAGCACTGAAGGATAGCAAAATGTAGGTGGTTCCACTGACGGATCCATAGCCCATGATTACTATCAACAAAACGACTATCTCCAGCCTGCAATGCCGTAAACAATGTCATCAAATAATTAAAACAAGTAAAAAAAAGGAAAGAAGAAAAACTGCTTACGCTTTCACAAAGTGGCTCCGAGAGTAGAGGCGGTAGTTCTCCGCGAACGGAATGTGCCGGACCACAAAGCCCCGTCCAGTTGCACGATACTGAAAATTTAACAGTGTTTAAATTCACAACAAGCACTTTAAAAATGTTAAAGAAAAAGTGCGTACCTTTGCGCCTCCATGAAGAATCGTCCGGCCGAAGTAATGGCTTCTTGTGCCCAGCGAGAACGTGAAGAACACTGTACACAGTTGCAGTTGCATGGTTATGAAGTTCACAAAAGCCTGCAAAATATTGCCTTATAATCCTGTTGTTTGAAAAATGCGAGTTTTACCTTGATAATTCCCTGTTCAAGTATGAAGCCCATGATCATCGGTACAGCCGTGAAGACACCAATTTGCAACAAGAACTGTGCGTTTAGCGAAGCAGTAAGAGCAGTGTTGTCCTCTATTTCGGCGACATTCCGGAGAAAAGACTCCACTCCGGATAGAGCCTGCAAGCACCGATAATATCAGAAACCCTAAACCCTAATCCAGCCCTAACCCTAAACCTAAAGCGGTAATACTACTCACCAGGTATGCCTTTCCATACAGGAATGCGTAAACCGTCCAAACCGTGAGCTGTAAAGTAAAAATTTAAATACATCCCAAATTAAATAAATAACACTTACCATTGTGCAAATGTAGTATCCCACAGACGTGTAAAAGAATGAGAGCATTTTGAAGAAGTCGAAGAGCTGGCCAAGGCGATAGACATCGCGACTGAGCATCTGCTCGCCATTTCCACTAGAGACTTTGGCTTCGAAAAGAGCGATCTGATTCAGACCCACATCTCGCCCCTTTCCAACCTGGTACAAAGAGAATACAGTCTGATGGCCTTTTACACGATGTAGTATATACCTGTATGTATTCGTGATGGGTCACATTTCCTCTCCGTAGAGTTGAGTTAAAGCCTGTGATGATATCAGGTTAGGGTTTAGGGTATAGGGCTCAATAGAACGTACCCGCAAATATATCCTCACTAATGTTGATTGTACGGGATGCCTTGCTGATGCCTCCCCGTGTGATGTGAAACACTCTATCAAAAACATCCGGATGTCCGTAATGCATTCGCACTCTGCGATCAATACAACAACATTAGCCATATAGATCGATCATCAACTTGGGATACGTACTTGAGAGGCCTCGCAAGAACTCGCTGACCCAGGGTTACGAAACTGGTTTCTTGGTTAGACATAAACCACGCCAGAGAAGAAACACTGTAATCGAAACGAAATTAATCAAATTAAACACGCGAGAATATAATGCGAACCTTCCAGTGAAAACGTGCTCCCGAACACCCAGAATCGTCGCAGGCCGCAGCCCGTGCTTGGCGTCGAACTCTTCAAGCAGGTTACGCATTTTCAGAGCTTCCTCGAAATAATTATCCTATAAGAAAATCAGAAAACAACGTGAGGATTTGTTAACATAAAATAAAAAATCAAACGTGAGGACGTCCAATTGTTACCTGGTTCATGTCAATGGTTTGGATAGCGTCTCCACGTGTAAATATGATTGCATGGTTCTGGTTTTCTGGCTTCCCTTCACCAAGTTTGGGATCACCAGGAAGCTTGATGGAATATATTTCCTATACAAATGAACCCAATTATAATTGCAAAATACTTAAATTGCGAAATACAAACCTGATCTTTCCCAGTCGTATCCGTCTTCACGAGCTTGGAGTAGAACTCTTTATGTATAACCCCTTCTTTTAGGTTCTCTACGACGTCAATGTACGCGATTCGCAGAGCTTCATTCCTGGAGAGGCACGTTAATTAACACCAAGAATAAAAATAAGATAAATGCTCACTTTTGCATAAGATAGTTGATGTCTGCGGCTCTTGGGTCACGGCTCTGCTTTTGACGTCCATATATTTGACATGTTACAACGTAAGTGAATTTCATGTCGGCAATTGCTCGCGCTCCTCGAGATAACTGGTAATCACGTTCACGTCCACTCGAAATCCCGTCCTCGACATCTAATGCAATTTTATTAGCATCTAATAAAGCCATTTTGCAAGTAATTAATTACCTCCAATGTCTGATTGCTCAAGGAAGCTCTGAAGCAGTAAGGCTTTGCGGTAATACATCATTCCTCTCACTGCAAGTTTAAAATGTTATAAACCTCGTAAAAATGTTAGAAATTGTACCTGTTCTTGCGAGAGTTTGGCCTCTATAGGACGCCCAAAGTCTCAGCTCTATCATGTCGAGTGCCTTCTGGTTGAGTTGCCTCTCGAGTTCAGCTTCCGTGACGCGAACTCGTTCTAGGAAGTTCCTCCACTCATCTGCAGGTTAAACATAATAAACACATGTTTTTGAAGCTTTCTGATTGAGGTGACGAACCTGGGAAAATCTTCTGGAGATAGAACAAGGTGCTGATGCCGTCCTCATTCTCCATTCGAAGTTGATCCTTGCTGTAGAGTACGTCCTCTGCGTAGTACGGCGTGAAGACACTGAATTTACAAAGTAATTATTATGCATCATTATAAAACGAAACACTCACCTGAAGGACAGCATTTTCTCGACCGCCGGAGCCATTGGCATGTTCATGAACAATGAGTTGGTGAAGAAGTGAAGACGGCGGCGAGCTTCCAGGTTCCGTGGTACGTTGAGAGACGACTCCTTCAAAGAGAGGAGACTATGCAACCTCTTCACTTGATCCCTCTGCGATTATGAAAGTATAATGTCGAGCTTCTACAGGTATACGTGAAATATACGAACCTCTTCAGGTCCCTGTGGCCAGCTAATGTTCTCGAAAAATCGCCCCTCTCTCAACGCTGTGATCAGTGCAGGCCAGGCCTCGTATTTCTCCCTGCAGAATAATGTTGGGTCAGTTACAAACAAAAAAATCTCTGCAGAAACCCTAAACCCTAATACGCCACGACACGAACCTCAGTTCGACGGAAAGGAAGTCGTGCATAACAGTCTCGTAAAGGTCCTGAAGCGCTTTCACTGCTCCTTTCAGGCGTTCCGGGTTCATATCTTGCGACTGAAAAGCAGCCATGAATTAATTAATCAACACGATAATCTCACTTGAAGCTTACCAGAACCGAAGTGAGCACGATCAGCTTTGCATGGACATCCCGCAGCTTCCTCAGGTTGAAATGTGCTACAAAGGAGCCCTCTTGCACGACGTTATCAATGTCTTGAAATATGCTCTGAACCCTGCTCACGAAAACATCAAGTTCGGATGGAGAAACTAAACCCTAAACTTCATAACCAAACGATTCTTACCATATTCTCGCTTCATCGTGAACGAGCCTCGAGAGCAAAGCCTGGATGCTGTAGTAGATCTCTTCGACGGCAAAATACATGTATTCCT
Organism: Selaginella kraussiana; assembly: GCA_001021135.1. Taxonomy (NCBI): domain Eukaryota; kingdom Viridiplantae; phylum Streptophyta; class Lycopodiopsida; order Selaginellales; family Selaginellaceae; genus Selaginella; species Selaginella kraussiana. Next base: position 14,096 of record LDJE01102639.1, read on the forward strand.
CCGCCTTTATACGAACAAGAAGCTCTTCTTGAGTTGCCCGGTGCTCTTCGGCCATTCCAATAGCGAGGTAAACCTTACTCGCGACCAGGAATAAAGGCCACTGTACTAGAGGCAAGGTGCTGTTATTCGGTGGCATCAGCATCAGCTCCTTCTCCCTACACATAAAACGAGTGTTAATCCGCGAAACACTTAGCAATTAATCCTTACTTATTGCTCAGATAATCTTCTTCACGAAGGCTGTGTATGAGTTCGTTCCAGAATGGCGCATAGTTTGCAGCATCGGTTTTACTGGAATTGACATTCTGAAAACGAGAGTTGACACTAGTCAGGACATTAACCTAAAAATTTAAGTAAATACCTACCTCGTTTACGGGAGCGATTCGTGCCGTCGGTCTAGAAAAAACACGCAGTTACTACTGAAAAACATAACACTCGAGAAACTCACCCTTCTACTTTGGGTGCAACCAATTTCTCGACGAACGTGCGTGGAAATGTGGCAAAACGCGCCCGCAACATAGACATCGACGCAATCTGAACATATTACAGAAGAAAAGTAAGCTGCTGCATTCACGTAACTGCGATATTGAAGTACTTGCCTCACCGAGGTGATCTTTCATACCGATCGCTAAACCGACTATAGCCGAGGCCACAGTGTACCAAATCGAAGGGTCCAGGAAATAAATCTGAATCGGAATGTAAGTTCATGCTCAATACGATCCTTGGGACTTACCAAAACCACAGGTGCCCATTGCGAAGCGACAGTGAGAGCGTTGTGATTGCCTGAAAAATGCAAATGTTTTCAATAAGCTCAAAATTCTACTTTTTTTTTTGTTCTTTTTACTTACCCTTGGAAACGAGATCGTGCCACTCGTACTTGACCGTCTTGATGTTTATGATGGACCTGGTTGGTTTTACGAGAGGTTTGATCTGCACACAAATCACACCATAAAAGCGAGTTTAGGGCTTAGGGTTACACATACCATCAAGAAGTAGCTGAAGGAGAACTTTGCACCGAGTACGACTACCCAAAACAAGAAATATCTGCAGAGAACATCAGTTTTAACTAACTGCTGTTAGGGATAGTTAAAACTCACTTGAAGAAGTCACCAGGTGCTTCGTACAAGCCACGACCAACGTAGTACCGCTCCTGGCAATCGTAACCATGTATACAATAATATTATGTAACGAAGTAGAAAATACGTACCTGGTGCACCCACTTAATGAACCTCACAAGACCCCCTTCTCCAGCTCTCGCAACGCAGCGGTAGCAGAATGGAATGCGCATCACGATGCTCATGAAGAAATGGAATGCCGCATACACTCCCAAAATGAGCACGTCCAGTTTGAGATACGTCGAGTTCGTTAAGCTCCGGGCATTTTCGTTCAACACCTTACTGTATAAAAACAGTGTTAATAATGCAATACCGCAGGAAATACGTACATGTATAAGTAGATGAGAAGCACGGACGCAGTGGTGAAAAACAGCAGCCGTATGAAGATCCTCGTAATGACCGGCTTGTTCGTACTGGCGTAGGCACCGTAGAGCAAGACGACGTCAAGCAAGCCTGAAAGCAGGAAAGGGTCAAAACAGGGTAACGTCAAAGTCTTGCGACATACATTGGGCGAACTTCATCGTGACATAAGTAGGCCCCAGACTGAGCAATGTCTTCACTGTGCCCAAATTCAGCTTTCCCGAGAACGCGATGATGACGAGGCCCTGTTCAACCACAGACATGACTTTAAGAAATAAGCCGACAGCTAATTACCTGGAGCATGAGAACTAGAAATATCCAGAGACGATGAAAACTGTGGTACATATGGAAGAATGTCCTGTGTTCCACAAAAAGCACCTTTCTTCCGAATCTTCCTTTCTGGAACTTCTTGTCACTAGCGATGGCTTGAGCATTCCGCTTTGGCTTTGGCCGCAGAAAGAACCGAGCGGCTTCGTACAGCGGCCATTGTAGCTCAAAGCAGCTCGGGTCCCTGCGAAATCAAATAATAAGTAAAAATATTAAATAAAATAATGCAGAATTATACCAGAAGTATTCGTTGAAGTCGTCGTAGTTTCGCCACTTTCCATGCGAAGCCTTCCCGTTCTCATTGTTGTTCGCTTCCTGCGAGACAAAACAGTCATGGTCAACCACGGCCTTGATCATGGTCAACGAGTATTTACCGCAGCGACGATTTCATACAATGGCACAATGACCTTATGATAGAAGGCGTTTTCGGGGGATTGTTCGCAGATCCTCGACCTAATGACTTCCTGACCCTCGAGGATCTGTAGAAGCTCTTGAGCCATCTACAACACCCAGACGTTAACAACGTATTATACGGTAGTCTATACGAGTACTTACATTGTGGAAGAGGTAGCATAAACACTCGGGAAGGAACCTCATGTTCGCAGCCTCGCCCCATATGAGATAGTAGAGAGACACTAGGATCAGCTTCTTCTGACGCTCGACCACCCTATATACGAAGCTTTCAGACGTGGATATACGTTATTATAATATACCTTTCTACGACGGAACTTTTTCGAACATATGTACACCATCGGCTGTAGTTCCCGAGCGTTCGCGACATGAATCGATGAACGGCTTCCTCGTCAAGTTTCTGTATAATACGCTAACATACGTATAACGACGTAGAAGCATACATACCGTCTCTTTGTGTCGCAAGCCTGCCAACCTTGCTTGACTATTAGCAAGCGCAAGAAGTACATTCTCCCGCATATTCGCCACATTGTCCCTCTATAATGCAAGGTCAGAAATACACGCAAAATGTATACCGTAGACGAACCTGAAACCCAAATACGTAGTGTAGAAGGTCGAATATGTCCTGCTCCCTTTGCTTTGGCACTGGAAAATCCCGAGAAAATGGAGGAAGCTCCAGCTTGTTGCAGGTCACAGCCGACACCGCAGCTTTCACCTATGAATGAGCACGCGACGTCAGGCCACAAAAACAAAGCCATTTCATCAGATGCTTACTTCAGGGAGAAGAATGATCGCATTGGAGACTCCTGGTGCTTCCAGTGGGAGAATATTATACGGCTGGAACTCCTCGACCTTGGCCGCGTCGGCTTCCATAACCCGTTTCAGCTGAGGCAGGTTAAGCATAACCATGGTCACTGCCACGTCAGCCAGGTGGACGTTGAACGTTCAATGTACGTACCTCCCCGGTTATAGCCTTGGCATCTTCTGGGGAGGCGTCCTTGGCAAGACCCTCAAGGACGTCTTTCAGGACGCGTAGCGTGGTGAAGACCTTCCGTATCTTCTCACTCCGATTCTCACGTCTGCGAAAGAGAGAGGAGCACCATAGTCAGTACCATGGTGAAGGAGGGAGTACCATGGTGAAGAAACATTTACTTACTCGCCGGCTGGAGCGTCCAAGTCGGCAGTCGCCCTCGAACGTCGATCTTGCTCCCGCAATTCATCGACCTTGTGCTTCTGGCGGTACGCAATGTAGAAATCCAGGAGCAGAGCGATGTCTTTGGAGCGATCGATCCTCTCGCCTTCCTTCCTTGAGAGCTTTTGCTGCAGAAATTCATCCCCGATCGATCAGCAAGCTTTCGATCGAATCAACAAGCCCGAAATGCGAATTTTGATCACGAGAAATGAAATTTCCATCGCGGAAATCCGAAGTAAATCCAGCATTTCGAGCGTTACGTACCTTGATGACGGATTTGAGTCCAGTCTTGAACTGAAGAACACCCCGGCCTTCGCTCTTAGGGTCAAGATTTTGAGCAAGAGTGTATGCATACTCGCACACTGCAAAAAAAACAGAGCATCGGCGTCAAAAAATGCGTCATTTCCAGGCACGAAAAACGGTGAAATCCAACACTCACAAACTCGGGAGACGTTCGGATCCTCCTTCTGGAGCTCATCCGCAACGTTCAAAATGCTCTCGATGTTGGATTCGCGCATCGACGGGGGCACATTCTCGGGGAGATCGGACTTGTCATGGGCAGGACCTGTGCCTCGCAGCGCCGCCTTCTGGAGTGCGCCTTGAACCAGATGCTCCCAGTTGCGCAGAGAGCGCTCGTACGCCATTGGAGATCAAAACCCTGAGAATCTGTAAACCCTAAACTACAAGAAGCCTACGCATTGCGTGTTTCATAGTGTCTATGTTATCAATTTGAACGTCATCGCCATGGCTCCCAAAAGACTCTGAGAAGATCTGATGCAAATTAAAACATTTTATTCCGACTGCCAGATGGCATGCTTGCCGCGGTTAGATTAAGCGGCATGGATGTGTCCGCCAGATCTGAAGCCTATAATTTGAAATTTGCCACATGGCATGATTGAGAGCGTCTACTACGGATTTGAAAACGTCGGGAGGAACAAGCAAACGCAAAACGCGGCTTGAACCCGAGATGTTGATTGGTGGGAATATTCCCGGGGAGGTTTGCTTCCTTCTGGGAAGGCTGAAGATGCTTGGCCGCCGTGTGTATACATGGTCCCATGTATTATTGATAATCAGTTAAAACAACCCTAAGCCCAGGAATGTTCGGTTTAATATCGTCTCCGTTACATAGCGTTGACCGGGTCAAGTTGACCCACTGACCCGAGCGAACTCCAATGACTGCGAATGACGATTGTCCTTACCGTGCATAGGGTTTCAGGATTATCGGGAGTGTTTTTTGTGAACCACAAT
>LDJE01102667.1:0-10020 GCA_001021135.1 Selaginella kraussiana
GTACAACATGGATTGTACTAGTAAGAAGTGAGAACCATTATAATAAAATTGTACAACATGGATATTAATTAATACAGAAAGAATTTTCGGCTTGGTGGTAGTCTACTCAACTTACAACATTGGCTAGTATTACATTGAAAGGCTTGGAGCAAAATGAAACACAGGAAAATTGGATTTCAAACTCGTCTCGTATCCTTGAATCCTTCAACTCGCCCAAGAGCATTGTTAAACTCTCTCTTAAGCTTTCCATCCGCTTCCCAACTTGTGGTGATGCCTGCTCGCCTTCTTTCCCTATGTTTTTGCCTTGTGGAGCTACTGCTGTGCAAAATGTTAATGTTGCTGCTGCTCCTGCTCCTGATTTTACAAGGTCGAAACTTCTTCCTCCTGTTGCTTTTGTCTCTTCAGCAATTTCAGTGCAATGGAGTACACAGTGTTCCGCCTCACGAATGTTTCTTCAGTCACTTGCTTCACAGCCTAGACAAGATACAGGTCGCAAGGTCTTAGCAACTTAGGGTTTAGCTATAGAACGTTACCTCAGACATGGTTTTGCCATCAGCAAACAGCAGCTGTAAACGATCTTCCAACTCCTCCTCAGTCGGCAGCCTTTCAGCAGAATTTGCCGGAGATCCTTCAATGAGAAGTGTGATTTCTCCGCGAGGTTCTCTTTCTTGTACAAGAGCCAGAGCTCGTTCCAATGAACCTCGCCAGAACTACCAACGTAGACATATACAGATCACTTGATGAAAAAACACAGAACTTCCTCACCTCTTCATGGATCTTGGTGAGCTCCCTGGCAATGACACAGCTCCTGCAAGTTCCTGCGAGTAGTAAATATCAAACCGGAACAAATGGTTCACCTTTTGGAACCAAATGCGACGATGCATTCCGCTATAGTATTGCAAAGCTTATGTGGTGGAACGTAGAGAATTTGTGTTGATGTTTCATTTGCAGCAGCCATGAGCCGCTTGTGACGTGCTCCAGCTTGGCTCGGCAAAAATCCAACTATATACGAACGCAAAGCAAAAACATAGATTGATTGGGAACTCATTTTAAAAACTTACTGAAGGAGAACTCGTTTGTAGGCAGACCCGAAGAAACCAGTGCTGAGATTGCAGCCGACGGTCCAGGGATCGGTATAACCTTCATGTGTGATTCAACACAGGCTTTAACCTGCAAAATCGAATGAATCGTGTGTTGATTATTGAAGAACTCATTACCAGCTCTGCTCCGGGGTCACTTATACCAGGCATGCCGGCATCACTGATAAGTGCTAACGCCTGACCCTCTTCTAGTTTGTCTAATAAGCAGGATTGCCTCTCGTACTCGTTGAACTTGTGGTAACTAATCTGCAAACAATAGAATTACTTGCAGAAAAACTACGAAAGTTGCTTAAGCACCATTCTCGTCTCAATCTCATAGTGTTGGAGCAACCTGCCCGAATGCCTCGTGTCTTCCGCGAGGATCAAGTCAGCTTGTTTCAGCACCCTCAACGCTCTGCTCTTGCATTCACAATCAGATTGAGAAGAAGCATGTTGCGTACCTCAAAGTGATGTCTTCAAGATTACCAATGGGAGTTCCAACCAAGTATAAACCAGGCTCCAGCTTAGTCTGGTGCATAAAATGGTCACATGTAATGCCCCTTCTAAAAAATGCAATAGTATGAATTTACCGCTAGTGCGACCTCTTTAGTCGTAGAAGTAACAGGCACCGCGGTGTCTTTAGTTGTAGAAGTGATAGGCACCACGGTATCAGTGCCACCACCGTGTATGCACCTTGTGCAAATGCGAGGGAAACGACTGGAGACGAGGCGCAGGGCCATGTTAAGTGGTGGCATAAAAGCCCTAGACATCGTCATGAACGACTAGTGCTGCAATTATTTATAGTCGCCATCACCTCCTCAAATGCAATGTCGTGGGTTGTTATTTTCCAATAAATTGTACCGGAGCAAAATGAATAACTGAAAGCTGGAAAATGAGAAAATTGATAGTTTTTAATGATGCATCATATTTACATTGTCTCAATGTGTATACATCAAGAACCATTTAAGTACATTGCTTCCTGTAGGAGCCAACTCCGTGGGATTGACCGGGACTTGCCTTCCGATCATTTTCCCTGAATCAATACAAGATCGATTCCTACTCAGTTTGATGGAGAACCATGCTAGCATTTAATTACATATGGTTCTTCCAACTTGCAGGCAACACCTTGATCGAGTGCATGATCTCCTGCTATACTTCTGCTCTCATCATATATACTAGCCATCTGAACATAAGCTCTGCTGCTGTCTTCCAGACTTGTCAAAGAATCAAACGCCAAAGTTGCAAGCTCAACGTTTTTCCACTTGCGACATGCTGCAAGGATGGCACTCCAAGTAACGACTGTCGGATCAAAAGGCATGGTCCTTGACAGAACCATGGCTTCGTCCAGCTTGTTGGCACGCCCAAGCACGTCCAACATACAAGTATAATGTAGCAATTCAGGAGCAATCCCATACTTCGTGGACATCATATGGAAGTACTCCTTTGCTTGGTCGACCAGACCAGCATGACCGCAAACTGTGAGGACACAAAGGAAAGTAACAGAGCTTGGTATTACTGCATTATCTAGCATTTGATTAAATAGGGAAATCACACATTGTGTATCACCATGCAAACTATATCCTGTAATTAGAGAAGTCCATATGACACAGTTCTTTGTTGGTTGTGAGTCAAAGACCTGCTTAGCCTCAGCCATGCTCCCGCATTTGGCATAAAAGTCCACTAAACAGCTCCCTAGAACCTCTTCATGCTCGAAGCCACGACTGATTACCTCCTTATGAACATTTCTCCCCGTTTGTAACGCCCCTAAAACCAAACAAGCTTTGAAAACAGCAATATAGGTGAGAACGCCTGGTACGTAGCCTTCGTCTTTCATGCGTGTAAAGACTCCTAGTGCGGTCTCACCCTTTCCATGGTCTGCGTAGCCCGAAATAAGTACATTCCAACATACCACGTCTCGTTCTTTAGAACGTTCAAACACGGTACTAGCGATTTCCAAGTCTCCACATTTTGCGTACATATCCACTAACGTACCAGCTACGTACATGCTCGAGTCCCAGCCGCTACTTGAAGAAAGCAAATGTATAGCTTTTCCTTTTTCCTCTTCTACCAAGTCAGTGCAGGCCTTAATAACTGAAAGATAAGACCTTGCATCCGGGACACAACCTTCTCGTTTCATTCTTGAAAACAATTCTAAAGCAACCTCCGACTTCCCATTGGTCGCATACCCCGAAATTAGGGAATTCCAACATACGATATTTCGATGCTTCATTTTCTCAATAATCAGACGAGCCTCCTCCAAGCAACCACACCTGGCGTACATGTCAATAAGTGTGCCTTGCACGTAAACGTGAGAATCACATCCATCCATAAGCACAAGCAAATGCATTTTTTCTCCACTTGTTTTACACCCTTCCTCAATGCATGCCTTAAGAGCGGCAACAAAGGTTCTCGAATTTGGTGGACACTTTTCCCTATCCATCTGCAAAAACAAGCTCAGAGCTTCTTTACTCTGACCATTATCAACGTAACCCGAAATGAGAGAATTCCAGCTCACGACGTCTTGATGTCTCATACCCTCGAACACCTTGCGAGCGTCCTCCATTCTTCCAAACCTTGCATACATGTCGACCAATGTACCTTGCACGTAAATATCTGAATCGCATCCACTTGTTGAGGCAAGTAAATGCAACTTTCTTGCTCTTTGCCTAAATTCTACACTGCCAAGCCTCTCTTCAGTTGTTGCAAGGTCAATGCAGGCCTTGAGTGCAGCAATAAATGTTCTTGAATCTGAAGCACAACCTTCTTGTTTCATTTGTAGGAACAAATCAAGAGCAGTTTCGCCCTGCCCGTTTCCCGCGTATCCCGAAATGAGAGCATTCCAGCAAACAATGTCTGGGTTCTTTACAATGTTAAAAACGCTTTGAGCGTCATGCATGCTTCCGCACCTTGAAAACAGGTCGACCAGTGTGTTATTTACGAAGATGTTGAGGTCTCGACCTTCTTTTAGTGCAAGCAAATGTAACCTTTTTCCTTTCTCTTTTGCTGCTCTCTGAGCGCCCTCTCTCGAAGCAAGATCAGCGCAGGCCTTAAGTGCAGCCACGAAGGTACTCCAGTTTGGTGGACAGCCTTTCCCTTCCATTTGTGAGAACAAATCCAGGGCTGTCTCACCGTCTCCATTAGCCGCATACCCGGTAATAAGAGAGTTCCAAGAAACCACGTCTGGATCCTTTACAGTGTCAAAAACCTTTTGGGCGTTCTCCATGCTACGGCATTTCGAGTACATATTGATGAGGGCGCTAGCAACAAAAATGTTCAAATGTTCACCACTGTCGATTGCTGCTCGATGGATTTCTCTTCCTCTTCGCAAGTTTCTTGAGCTACTGCATCCTTTCAAATCAGCTATCACCTCCAAGATACTAGGTGCAAAGTGGGTCACACATACCATGTTTTAAAATAAAGCTATAAAACTCAAACCCGTGGTTTAAGGTTGTAACTATTTATTCGGGTTTGAGCAACAATATAAATTTAATAAAAAATTTGAGTAATTATCAGGATTGTGTTGGTTGAGGCCGAGTTAGTTCGAGGCTCTCTACACCAACATCAGGTCTGAAGTAATCATAATAATATTAAAAATATGTTTACATAACGAAATTAAAAAAAACGGCCACATGAAATATAAATCTTGTCAACAGAAATAATAAAATTGTACAGCATAGATACTAATTAATACAGAAAGAACTTTCCTCAGACAAGGCATCACCACCATGGTTAACCAGGTAACTGCTTTCTAGTCTACTCAACTTGGCATTGTACAACATTGGCTAGTATTACATGGAGAGGCTTGGAGCAAAATGGTTAGAAGAAACACAGGAAAATTGAATTTCAAACTCGCTTCAAGCTGTCTCGTATCCTTGAATCCTTCAACTCGCCCAAGAGCATTGTTAAACTTTGCTGGCAGACGCTCTTCCCCAAGCTTTCCATCCGCTTTTTTTCCTGGTGCCTGTCAACCTTGTGGTGATGGCTGCTCGCCTTCTTCACTCCTAGATCAACAAAATGTATGCCCTCCTTCGCCTTGTGGAGCTGCTGCTGCTGCGCAAAATGTTGATGCTGCTGTTGATGCTGCTGCTGCTGCTCCTGGTGATGAAAATGAGGTCCTCCTTGAACCCCGTTAGCCTGAGCTACGAACTTCCGATGCTCAAGTTCAATCGGGACGGCCTTCTCCCAGAGACTCTCAAGTGATCTCGACGCCGAAGCAAACCTAGCTTCCGGCGTCCAAAACGGATCGGCATTACCGTCACCTAGCTCCTCGTCTTCCTCGTCTGAAGTCGTAGAATCCTCAGTAGAATACAACATGGTACCGTTGTACATACCTGGATCAAGAGCCTGGTTGAGGTTGATCTCTCGTCTCTTGAAAAAGTCCTGGAGCCTGGCGTCCGATTTGTGCTTTCCCTTGGTATCCTCGTACCATGACCACGACTTGCCATCCACCGCCGGAGTCCGAGACGAACAGTCGAAGAACGGCTGCGACTGTGGAGTCGGCGGCTTGATATGAAGCCAACTATTCTGAAACGCCCCAGCGTTCTGAAGGTAATGCAGCGGCGACTGCACGAAGCCGCCGGCGAGGCTACCACCACCGGCAGCAGAAGCAGCAGCGGCGGAACCGGCACCGGCGGCGGGAGGCGGTGGCGGCGGGCCCTTGTTGAGGATCCGGTCCAGCCAGTGCGGAGTGGTGGAAGCCTGTCCGGCCAGACTCGAGGACGCGCCGTTCATGAGGCCGGTCCCGAGGCCGAGGTTGAGCTTGAAGTGATCCGTCCATGACGGACACGAGCTGCTGCTGTTGCTGCTGCTGCTGCCGGTGCCACCCAATGTGGATGTCCAAAAGTCAGGCAGCTTAACCGAGCTATCTAGGGTAGTAGTACCACCGTGGTGCATGGATGGTAAGGTTGGCGGGGTTACCATACCATTAACGATAATCTCCCGAAGATTATCCAACCCGGCAGGCCACTTAGCGTTGTTGAGGCTGTCGAGGAAGGGCCTCGAGGAGGACGAGAGCAGTCCCGCCGAGTCGGTGCCGAAGGGTGCACCAACGCCGCCGCCGCTAGTTCCGCCGCCGCCATTGGCAGCGGCGGCGGCGGAGGAGGACTTGCGCTTTGACCCCGTCTCCAAGTATCGCAGGACTTCCAACTTGGAGCGGAACTTTTTCCCTGAGGAAGGCTCAATGTAGTACTGCAAACATAGAGACGATTTGTCATTCTTTCGCCGCCAAAACATGAATACCTTATCCTTGCTGCCGCATTCTCGGATGCGAACTTCCGCCGTCCAGCCCAGCGGCAACCACTCGGGAGGAGCAACGACGATCTTACGTGATCCCTGCTGCGACGGCGGCTGCTGCTGCTGCTGCTCCTCCTCCTCCTCCTCCTCGCCGCATGACGTGCTCGCAATGTTCAAGTCGGGAATTGATGCATCGCGAGCAGCCGCTTCCGTGTTTACCCTACACTCCCCAGTGGCTGCTGCTGCCGATTGTTCAATCCTGCTGCTGCTACTGCTGCTGCCAAGGCAGAGGAATTGATTCATTCCTTCTCTAATGCATTGGGCCGCGCTGCTCATCCTCAGCAGCAAACCCTTAAGCCCTCCATTGCCCCCGAGCGGGGCGCGGCGCCCAGCCCCGAATCCGGCTGATCCGCCAGTCCGAGGAGGAGCGGCGGCGGCGGCGCACGACGGGCCGGTCCACTCGACGACGGTACCACCAGCCCAAACCGATGGTGTCACTACCCCACAAGTGTGTGTGAGTTACTAGGTAGGAACTTACCAGGTACAAACCCAGTCATCAGTCAGTGGTTGATTGCGTCGTCAAAACTCCAAAGGGGGGTCGCATGGTTGTGTGTGTCCCGCGGGATATTCTGTCGGGAGTGGTTGACTGTGAGGGTTCCATTCCAATGCCAGACCATCACCATGACCACGACTATGACCATAACCATGACCATGACCATGACATGGTTTTGTGTGTGTTTTGTCCCTGGGATATTCTGGTTCCATTCCAATACGGCCATCACCATGACCACGACCATGACCATGACCATGACATGGGTTGTTTGTGTTTGGATATTCTGTCGGCTGTAAGGGTTCCATTCCAATGGCAGACCACCACGACCATGACGATGGTGAACTCCGACTGCTTGCCCGCGACCTCGACGTCCTCGAGAAGGTACTACCGAGTATACGACCATGGTAGTATGTATGTTGTTTCAGGATTACAAGGCCACCAAGATGGAAATCGTCTCTTTGCGAGCTCAACTCGCCGCCGAAATGCAGGCCCGTCAAGCCGCTCAGGTCCAGTGTGCGTCTCTTCAGCAAGGTATTCGCTTACCATTGCGTGCTAGTAGTAGTACCATTACCATGGTACGTTCTTGCAGACAAGGCTCGGTTGCTCAAGTTCCAGGAGGACTGCCTTACCAGCACCATGCAACAGGTTCGTAGTCTATACGTAGCCGGTATACGGTTGCTTTGCAGCTCGACTACAAGATGAAGTACGATGATCTCTGGCACGAAGTTCGCGTGAGGAGCGAGCACGAGAACTGCAAGGTTAAGGTGGTGTTCTAGTGTTAAATCTTCAGGGTTCACCATTAGAACTACTTTCAGGAACACGAGCGAGTTGTGGCGGCGTTGAAGGAGGAATTTCGCATTTCAAAGCAGCAGGTGGACGATCACATCAGGTGAAATATGTGCTGATATCGTCTCGGACTCATCAAAAAATGCAATGCAGAAGCCTGGAGGATCAACTAAGCAGCAAGGAAGCTTCGGTTCTTCGGCTTGAGCAAGAGATCGCTCAGCTTCACGAGAGCATCGACATTGCAAACCAGAGCTTCGCGGAGATTCAAGAGACGGAGCGTTCGGAGTGTACGTAGTTACCACTGGTACTACTGTGGTAACCACCTTTACTTACTGCAGGCAAGCTCGAAGTTGAGAAGATCAAGAGCGAGCTCGTGGTAGTCCAGGAGATCAACGAGACGCTGCGTGATCAGCTGCAGGCTCAAGAGAAATCCTGTGAGTTCGACTTCGATTTTTGAGTCTCATGCATGCACAGGGACGATGGAGAAATCGAAACTGGAGGCCCAGCTTCAAGAACTGAGCTCGAACTGGCACGTCGGGGTGCTCAAGCAGAAGCTGATGAAGCTCCGGAAGGAGAACGAGGAGCTCAAGCGAGCTGCTCAAGCCGGACGGCCGTGAAGCCGAGTCCGAGTTAATTTAATTCACACTAATTCATTTAGGGTTTATTTGTTTTGCCCTAATATATTTAGGGTTAGTGTACTGGTTAGGGCTACTTTGCTTTGCCCTAATGTATTTAGGGTTAATGTAATTTAATTTTTTGATTTTCACCGAGTTTAATTCTCGACTCGTGGTAGGTGCGTCATCTTCGTTGGCGCTTGTTGGGGGCGTCGCATTCGTCGATCAAAGAGTCCATGCAGTGGATAGGTATACTTTGCACACTTCTACCACGACATCACTTGCTACCACTTTTCAAAAGTGCCAATGAATGAATGAATTCGCGGGTATGGAACGAGCTGCCCTCTTAACAACACTTGTATTCTTTTCGTTTTGCGTACCCGCCATCTCCTCAAGGGGTAACGCTTTTGTTCTTCGCTTTCTCTGACGGATTTCCAATGCTATGTTGTCTTTGTCGATAGGTCTACAACTCGTTGCCCCTCGAAGGAACAATGACCGTTTCTACAACCGCGGCCTTGTAGAACTTCTTGTTCGCTACGCATCTGCGGTATACTCCCATGGTGTCTTGGTGGTTGGGATAAAAAACCATTGTTTTTCAGGTTTATTTGGATGATTCTGCCTCGTTGCTCCAATGGAACTGCTCTCGCTGCCATGGAATGATCAAAGTAAGATTTTCTTTCTTCTGGAGATTAACATATTTGGATTGTAGAATTTTCATGTCGCTGCACTGGTTATAGAGGTTCGACATTGTCTACAGGTAAAATGTTGAACACTCCATTATATACTCGTATATCGAATTTTCAGGCCTTCGTTGGTGTAGACGAGGATCGGCAGGCCATTGTCGTTGCATTTCGAGGCACACAGGAAAACAGGTATTTAAATTAAATTGAATTAAATGAACTCAACCATTGTTTTGTTGTTTATAATGGTGGTTCTTCAGCATGGCAAACTGGATGGAGGATCTTTACTTCAAAGAACTGGATTTAAATTTTCCCGGAATTAAAGATGCCAAGGTTGGTTGGACGTGGTTGCTCACATCTCTTAGTAACATCATGGTTTTGCAGGTTCATCATGGGTTTTACTCGGCATATTACAATACGAGTCTTCGTATGAGCATCATCAGTGCCATTCAGTACATACGGCAGATTAGACCGGGACTGAAATACATGGTAACAGGACACTCAATGGGTGGAGCTTTGGCTTCATTTTGTGCAGTTGATCTTATTGTAAGTATTATTTATTGTTTTTTCTTATTTAATTGTTTTCTATTGCAGATGAATTACCAAGTAGCTAATGACGACATAGAGATAGCCACTTTCGGACAGCCCCGTATCGGAAATGAGGCTTTTGCAAATTTCTTCAACCAGATTCTACCACGAGCCATTAGAATGGTTCATGCTCACGACATAGTTCCACATTTGCCACCGTACTTATCCATACTGGGAGGCAGAAGCTATCACCACTTTGCGAGAGAAGTAAAGATGATTTTCTGTGAGTAGTTGAGTTGAAGATCAAAGTTGCAGGTTTGGATTACAAGCTTTTCAATAGGTATACTCAAGTTCGATTATGAAATAGTTTGTGACGATTCTGGAGAAGATCCAACATGCAGCAGGTGAGAAAAGAGTGTCTTCTTCCTTGGGAAATTGCTATAGTTTCTTCCATTTCGTAGATCCGTAGCTGGAAACAGTATCGAAGACCATTTCTGCTATCTTGGGGTGGTCCTTGGATCCGACGATGGCACTGATGTTTCCGAGCA
>LDJE01102681.1:0-13177 GCA_001021135.1 Selaginella kraussiana
TGAATCAAGTAGCCCTGGGACGACGCACTCTCGCTCCCGTGAACATTACCCCTTGGGCAAGGCCTTTTAGCTTCTTACTCTTTTCCATCTAGAGAGATGCTGTTTACGCATCAAAAAGCCGAGCTTGGTCTCATGTACAAAAAATGGTGTCTAAGCTTGGCATTATGCATCCCAGGGAAGATGTAACCAGTTGCATCTTCAGAGCCAGCATGCTACTCTTCCCAATGGTTTCACTGAATTTAGTTTAAGTACACAATCCTCCATTAATTACACACTTAAAACTTTTTGGGTTGCATGATTACCATTTAATCCTACAGCCATGAACTTCTACAATGATGGCCACAGTACATAACCATCCTGCCATATACTTGAGTTATATACTACCCTCTTGCAGCTGGATGAAAGTGCCCGAGTATACAGTTGTATATAGTGCGGAAAACAGTCGGATATTTGTATATTTGTATATATTAGTTTATAAAAACTATATACCATATCTTTTATTTCCACGTCATGCCTTCAAATCAATCTCATTTAAATCTGAGTGAGAGGCGCAAGAGAGCTTAGCAATTGTGAGAATGGATCGGAGGCAAGCATACATCGTGTTATTATTGTGTTATTACTTCATTACAATAATGTTGCATGATATAACTACTAGTTACATTTCCCATTTCCCTTAAAAAAGCTGGGACTCCAACCTGGAGGTAGAGCTGGGAATCCACTCATGTTACCGCTGCTATTGCCTTCTCTGATCCATACAACAGAATGCAAAATTGGAGCGAAAGACGTGTTTTGGCACTTTTTTTCCCAAAATGTGCCGGGTTAGTGTGGAATCACCACATATATTCAACATTTGGTACATTTTGCTTATTTGGAGGCAGACGATTGGTGCTGGAGCGCTCAGTGGAATCACTACCTTATGTAAGAATACATTTATTATGTCCAGGGTTGGAGTTCTGTGGTTCATCGAGTAGCGTTCAGGGCAAAATTGTGAGTAGCATTGTAAGTATTTGGGTACAGTCGCTCGCATGGTGAAAGTTTGCTCCATGCCGAAACCAAGTCCATGGGCACCGATCATCTGGACATTTTTCACAAGCTAGAGTTAGTGAAACTATACGTTGATGAAGTACAAGTGGTGCTTTTCGGGATATACAAAACTGGCAAAGCGAACTTGAAATACAGTGAATCCTTCACACCATTCAGGATGGCCACTGTAACTCCACAAGTTCTGTCTGGATTGAAAACCATCAAAGTTTACCATGATGAGTAAATTCCATGGGTCATCGTACGCAGTATGTCCTTGTTAACTGAAATAAATGCAAAAAGAAACGCTGGGGGAAGAAGAGACTTCAGAACATCTCAAACAAGCTGCTGCTACAGTGCTCATAACATTGACAAACTAAAACGTTTGGAAACTCCGGCATAGAAACTACCAAAGGTATGTTCTTTAATAAAGAGACAAAAGAAGATGCTTTGCATTTCTTGTGTGACCATCTCGATCTCCTGGTAGAGGTCCACATTACAATTTCGTGATTTAACAGTAGCTGTAACTGTATAATTTAATTCTTATCAGCGCATATTGGTATGGGGTTCACTCAGAAAGTTTTAAACCAATTGTTCAATGTAGTTCAAAACCATGTTCGATTAACATTTGCCGAGCTGATGGTTATGTGGCTTACGATATGTGTATCTAGCAGTCTCGTGGCAAAGAAATTCAATGATTGAGCATGAATGACTCATCCTTTGAAGCTTTAGAAAT
The DNA here is from genome assembly GCA_001021135.1 of Selaginella kraussiana. Lineage (NCBI taxonomy): Eukaryota > Viridiplantae > Streptophyta > Lycopodiopsida > Selaginellales > Selaginellaceae > Selaginella > Selaginella kraussiana. The sequence continues at coordinate 1,757 of LDJE01102681.1, forward strand.
TTTTTATTGGAAGTCACTGTGACTTTCAAGTAGTAGAGTGCAAAAAGGTCTAAGCCAAATTAATGTGCCTTCTTCTTGCCCGAGGGCGGTGGAGTGGCATGCTCAGCCGCTGAGTGCATCTTTGTTGAGGCCCTGTTCACCTCATAGAGAAGCGGCAACGAGAAGATGAAGCTGCTGGACGGTTAGCAAAACCACATATAACAACGGCACACGAGAATTACCATGTGGTGACACACACTCTGTGCACCGTTCCGGCTGCAATGCAAGCAATAAGCTCTGCCACTACAACTGAAACCAACAAAATTATCCATACGGTGTGTGGTAGAAAGGCAAGGCACTTACCGGAACCCCATCCCGTCCTACTTCCCATAGACTCTTGGACATTGCCAATGAACTTTAACACAAAAAGGAAAGCTTTTTAGTACAAAATGAAAGAACGACTTATTACCGTGAGGGCAAGGAAAAAGAGAAGAGAGCTGACAAAACCTCCGAGCAGTGTGTACAACTCGGTGGAAGCGAGCGTAGCCTTGTACATTTGCTGTGCAGAAAGGACCACCAGGAAGAGCAGCAGCGAGTATAGCCTCGAGTTTGAGGCACTCGTCATGGCTGCAACACAGGTAGGGCGGCGTGAGAATGGGCGATCACCCAGTGCATACCTCGTCCCGTGGCCGGAGTGGTAGCGGATCTGGGCATCGCCGGCACGATCGAATTTGGTACGCTGAACAATTAGGGTTCCTCACGAAAGAAGTGAGAAATTAGGGTTCCTCCCAAAAGAGGGAGAGGGAGCAGCAGCGGCGCCATGGGGGGACGCGAGACAACGCTTGGCCAAGAGCTGTTCCTTTACGCGGTGAGTGCGGCGCTCAGCTGCCTGGTCCTCTTCGTGGGCGTGCGGCACCTCGACCCCAACAGGTACGCCGCCAAGAAGGCGGCGGAGCGCAAGAAGGAGATTGCCAAGCGACTGGGACGCCCGCTGGTGCAAACCAACGTGTATGAGGTAAGCGTGGTAGTTGGTAATACCGTGGGTAACACTCGATTTAACAGGACATAATCGCGTGCGACGTGATCAATCCAGAGGACATCGACGAGACGTTCGATTCCATCGGCGGCCTCGAGCACGTCAAGGAATCGCTGAACGAGCTAGTTATCTTGCCGCTGCAGCGCCCAGAGTTGTTCGCCCACGGCAAGCTTCTCGGCCCTCAGAAGGGCGTCCTCCTCTACGGCCCGCCGGGCACCGGCAAGACGCTACTCGCCAAGGCCATCGCCAAGGAGTCCGGCGCCGTCTTCATCAACGTTCGCATCGCAACCCTTATGAGCAAATGGTTCGGAGATGCGCAGAAGCTGGGTACGTTACAATAGGTTATATGTCTACCGTGGTACTTACCATGGCACATGCAGTCACGGCTGTGTTCACGCTGGCTCACAAGCTGCAGCCGGCCATTATCTTCATCGACGAGGTTGACAGCTTTTTAGGTCAGAGGCGGGTGACGGAGCACGAGTCCATGACACACATGAAGACCGAGTTCATGGCCCTATGGGACGGTTTCACCACTGATCGTAAGTCTACTTTTTAGATACCCTAATTAATAATTTATTTATTAATCATCTAATTTAATTAACCGTTACGGGTATTGCAGAAAACGCTCGCGTGATGGTACTCGCTGCGACGAACAGGCCCTGGGAGCTAGATGAAGCCATTTTGCGGCGGCTGCCTCGGGCGTTCGAGGTCGGGATGCCGGATCTGAGGCAGAGAGCGAGCATCCTTAGGGTCATTCTCAAGGGCGAGAAGGTTGAGGAGGGCTTGGACGTCGATTACCTTGCCAGCCTGTGCGACGGCTACAGCGGCTCCGACCTCACGGAGCTCTGCAAACAGGCAGCGTACTTGCCGGTAAGGGATCTCTTGCAAGAGGAACGCACTGGACTCGTTCCCGATCAGGTGAGTCTTAATGATTTCATTGGTTTGCTTAGTCTTATTTATTTGGCTAAGCAGGCTCAGCTGCGGCCTCTGAAGCAGAGTGATTTTGAGGCGGTGCTGAGAAATGCACGGACATCAAAGGATGCTGCATTCGATTACCAGAACCGGAGGCAGTACGAGGGGCAACCACGGGCCTCCGGGGGTCAGGAGCCAGAGGACTTGTCTATCACTGATGTGCTCAAGGTGCTCGCTGCGTTTAGTTCCACTAGTGCTGCCGGCAGAAGTTCCTCAAGCTAGATCGGGGCGGGGGATCTTCAACTTTTTAGGTCCTATTGACGATTTTATATACATAAAATGTGGCTCTGTTGCTTTGTATAGCAGCTCCAACCAATGAGTTTGGCTAAGACTTTTGTCAATATACTTGAAATTTTGTTGCTGTTGAAATAGAACCCTAAAGGAACCCTAAACCTCATTCTGAATAAAAATAATAATTACCAATCTGAAAATATGTGTGTAATACCATCGTGTTGTTGGCCTGCACATCTTCGTGTCATCGGGATATGTAAATTTCTGGCATTTGATGGGTAATGTCTGCTTTGCTCTCGGCATTCTTTCTCCAACTTATTGAGATGAAGAACCGGGAAGCAGAAAAGAAGGTCATATGCAGTGCCCATTCTCTGCTTTCTGACTTGAAGACTTGTAGCATAAAACGAGACCTGCAGTGGGGAAAAAGACTCCATGAACAAGCAATCTCAAGTCAGAATGACTCGCACATTTATGTTGGTACTGCACTAATGAAAATGTACGCCAAATGCAGTAGAATGGCTGAGGCTCGCTGCGTATTTGAGAAAATCAACAAACCAGATGTGGTGTCCTGGAATATTTTGCTTCTGGGGTATGCAGAAAATGGGGACGGTTTCACTGCTTTGGAGCTGTTTTCTAGGATGAAAGCTTCTGGATATTCACCCAATCCCGTATCATATGTTGCTGCTGTCAAGGCTTGCACATCTATGGCTGTGAACGGATCTGGCTGTGTAAACCAAGACTATCTGAAGCTAGGAAAGAAGATACATTCCGAAATCGGCCTCAACTTGGATCACTACGTGCAAAGCTCCCTGACAGACATGTATGCCAAGTGCAAGAGCATGGATGACGCTCGCCGTGTCTTTGACAATATCCAAAAACCCGACGTTGTGTCCTGGAATGCTTTGCTTCTAGGTTATGCGGAAAACAAAGAGGAGAAAATCGCTTTGGACTTGTTTTCTAGGATGAAGGCGGAGGGTTGTGTCCCTGATTCTATAACATACGTTGCTGCTCTCAAGGCTTGCACTTCTCTGGCTGTGAATGGAGATGCCAGTTGCAAGGGAGACATTCTTGAATTGGGTAGAGGAATACATTCCGAGATTAATTTCCATTTAAACCATCACCTTCAACATACCCTGGTAGAAATGTACTCCAAATGCAATAGTATGGTGGATGCTCGTCGTGTATTTGATAGCATTCGAAAGCCAGACGTTGTAACTTGGAGTGCAGTACTGCTGGGCTATGCAGAAAATGAAGAGGGTCATGTTACTCTGGAGCTGTTCTCGAGAATGAAAGCTCGTGGATGTACTCCCGACGCTGTAACCTACATGGCTGCTCTCAAGGCTTGCATATCATTGGCAGTAAGTAACGGAGACAAAAGGGAGTGTCTAGAATACGGGAGAGCAATACATAAGGAGATCGATACCCAATCGAACCATTTTCTGCAAAGCACGCTCTTGGACATGTATACGAAATGTGGTAGCATGGCAGATGCTCGTCTCGTATTCGACAGTATTGTGAAACCCGACGTTGTCTCTTGGACTACTTTACTTCTGGGGTACGTAGAAATCGGAGAAAGTCATATGGTCCTTGATATGTTCTCCACAATGAAATCTCATGGTTGTATCCCGAACTCCGTAACATATGTTGCTGCTATAAAAGCCTGTGGCTTGATGGGAGCTTTGATAATTGGAAGAAAGTTCCATGCAGAAATACGTGAGTTCAGTTTTCATGTCGTTACTTCTCTTGTAGATTTCTACGCAAAATGCGGAAGCATGGCAGAAGCTCGCGAGGTATTTGATCTAAATCCTAGTCTAAGGGTCGTCCCAACGTGGAACGCGCTAATGGCTGGATACGGCAGCTTTGGCGATAGTGAGTCTGTGTTCGATCTTTTTAGGGCAATGCAAGACGAGGGTTTCCGACCTTCGGCTGTGACGTTCTTGTGCATGCTCTTGTGTTGCAGTCATGCAGGTCTTGTAGAGAAGGCCAGGGAGTACTTCGATGAAATGCCTGTTAGGTTTGGAGTGAACCCTACCATTATGCACTACGCTTGCATGGTTGACGTTCTGGGCCGGGCAAATCGGCTGAATGAGGCTCTTGCGGTATTGCGTAACATGTCTTTTATTCCTGATGCCGTCATATGGACGACGCTCTTGGGTGCTTGCAGGAAATGGAAGAACGTAGAAATAGGACGCTTGGCTTTCCAGTTTTTGGTGTGTATGGGAAAGCAAGATGCTTCTTCCCATGTATTGATGGCCCAGATATACGGTAGTAGAGGTATGTTCGAGGAGCAACAAAGGCTTCTGGAAACGAGCATCGGCCTAAGAAGTTTTTAATTTCTTTTGAATGGAGAGAAAAGATCGCTGTACTTCAACCAGGCCGCAACTACCGCTACAGATATATGAATTTTGAAGGGTATACATTTCCTTCTCGACGTTGCCCAAGCTTTTTATACCTCCGCTGCATTTCCATCGATTTGTCGAAGGTGAGGGAAGTCTACTATCCTTGCCCAGTGAACTACTATGCAGTGTTCAATCGTTCTGTTTTTGTTAATATTCTTCATACAGTTTTGAAAACATGAAAAGCCTCCATTGGTCATAGAAAGACGAAGTTCAAATTCTGCAATGAAGCTGTCATCATCAAATGAAAAAGGCAAAACATGCAAAAACCTCCAGAAAAGAGATATATTGGTGGTGGGGTTACACAAAGAACTAGCTAGAGTCACCGAATCTGTGACCGCACTGCTGCTGCTCCAAAATCTGGAGCTCCCGTGCAACTTCCTCCCTCCTACAGCTTTGCAAATCCTCCAGACCGCTACTAGAGTCGAGCAAGAAGTTATCGATGCTGCCATTAGCCGCAGCAGTAAAAATATCGAGGTCGTTTGCCTTCCCGTTGCTCCTCGGCCCGTTGGACATGGCAGGCTTTTGCAATCTGCAGCTCGCTCTCGATGCAATGGGTGGCGAGAACTTGGGGTAAGACGCTGGTGAAGTGGTTGCAACGTTGGTGGTACTACTCGCCAAGAGAGGACGGAATCCACTGGGCGAACTCCGACGTATGTCCTGACGTACATAACCAGTCAATACACCATCGTACAAGCCTACGTGCGTACGTACCATGTGTCTGATGGCAGTGTCCAGCGATTTCTTAGAAATGCTGGTGCCATAGAAAGACGTCTCCCTTGAACCAGCAAGTCTTGTTGTTGTGCTGGATTTCTTCATGCCGGACGTCGACTTGTCATCCGCTAGGGCAGCCGCTGGTGACGGTGATGGTGATGGTGCTCCTCTCATGGCCCCGCCAACAGTGGAGTTTTCTCGGTCTTGCAGCATGTTGTAGCTCCTGTTGAGACGCCGTGGGTCCACACCCACGATGGTAGCAGACCTGGAAGGTATGGTGGCACTTCGAGACGCCGACGATGGTCGTTCCGGGGTTGCTCTCGTCACCGGATCTACCCTCCTCGGTTGAGGTTGACGCATGGGTGACGTTCCCCTGGACGCTGGCGTCCCTCTCGCAGGCATGTTCAAGCTACTGTTGGATCCCAAGGAAGGTGTCGACATGGGCCGTCTCGTCGGAGTGGAGGGTCTAGCAGCAGCAGAAGATGAAGCAATGCTGCTAGATCGTTGCGTCGGAGTCGAAGACCTCGCCGCGGCAGCGCTTCTCGTTGGTGTAGAAGACCTGGAGCTGGTGCTGGTGGTTCTAGCACCACCATTACCATTACCATTAGCAGTACCGCCTGCAGCTGGTGTGCGTCCCACTGAGCTACAACTAGTACCGTAGTAAGAGGGCGACGACCGCGTAGGTGTAGACGGTCGGCGGATGCTACCACCATTGCCATTGATGCTACCATTGCTCAACCTACCGGTCATAGTAGCAGAGGCACGCGGGGATGGACTGGGGTGGCGTGCAGCGGGTCTCGATGAAGCCGAAGACGAGGAGGAGGAGATGGAAGCGTTGTCGACAGTGGAGAGCTGCCATCGAAGTTACGACCTCGGATCGATTGAATGAATCATACAACATACCCTGGAAGATTTCCGAACCGCGGAAGTGGAGGAGAGGAGGTCGCGATCCAGAGACGGAAAGAGTGGTGTTCCTGGCGGCGTTAACAACCTGCAGGCAGGCGTATGAGGGCAGGAACGAGGTCTCATGGCAATGCAGGTACCAGTCGTAGTCGTTCTTGCTGTCCAACAGGTCCGAGGTGAGGAGGTCATTGGATCCATTGCGTCTGCTCCTCCTGCTAGATGCAGCTGCTGCTGCTGCTGCCGCTGCGGCTCTCGTGTCTTGTGGGATATTGAGATTGGATTCAGAAACTTACCGCCGCCGCCGCCGTTGTTGTTGCCCTCTGCCTCCTCCTCTTCCTCTTCTTCCTCGTCTCGTTGCGAATGGAGCAGAGCGCTGTTCTGTTCTCGCATTCGCATGTTGTGGAACAATGCCAGATCCTCGTCCTTCCTCGCCTTGCTCGTCGTCGCGAACCTGTTGCTGCTGCTCGTCTTCATCCCGGAGGAAGAACAAGAACAACCCTATACTGCTACGACTCAAAAGAATACAAAATACTGCGCTCTTCGATCCGCCAGAAGACGAAATAATAACCAGTTTTTTCTATGGCATACGCTACTCGGACTTGAGCCAACGATCTCATACATGCATGTCATTTCGTACATTAATTCGTTCCGTATCAAGATACACATACATGGTATATTCATACCAGGTAATTAGACATACATGTACGGATTAAGTACGAATTAACACCGCGTATGGAATTATGTATCGAACAACATAGTGATAATATTTATACGGAGTTTCAGTGATGATACCACAATTGATGGTATTTATATACTTATAATCATAAGAAACATAGCCATGGAGCACGGTTGGAAAAATTCATATAATTTCATGCGAAATTATACTTTCAAAAAAACCATTATACTCCAATGAGACCAATGAGACCCAGCCCAGACCCAATTTCTCGAACTTCAACTTCGTAGTATGGTTGCATACTGTACCGCTATTGTTTCGTCGTTCTTTTGTAGTTGCGTCTTACTGAAAAATAAACAATGCAAGCGTAATGCAGCTGGTTTTTCAAGGATGTGATTTTGTTTGCTGATCAGAACCAAGCATCAGAAACTTGGTCGTCAAAACTTGAGCAAGCCCAAAATGCACATTCTGCAATTTCGAAAGAGTAAATTATCAAAACCGGGCCTCAAGGCGAAGCCCATGAAAGTGACAACTCTGATAAGTTTATATAAATTATAAACTATATAATGGCCACAGGCCCTCCCCGAAGCACGCTCTCAGCGTGCGAAAACACAGCGTCCCTGTCGTAGCCCCTGACGAGGAGCATGTGTCCATGGGTGCTGGTGCAATGGGAGAGGTGGTAGGGAGGGGTCACCCAACAGGAGGCTAGTACCATGGCGCAAGAGCACAAGTCCCTCAAAGCTGCACAGTACAACCGACGATGGCAATGGCGGCAAGGGATCGCTCAATCGCGGTTCTCAGTCTTAGGGATGTTAACAGCAACGTTGCTGTCCGTGTTGTGCCGCTTGGCATGCTTGAATATAGGCAGTGCAGAGGAGGCATTAGTGGATACAACGAGTGTGAAGAACAGGCATTGGCTAGTAGAAGTGCAGAGTGACAAGAGGCTTTGGATGCTCAACCTCCTTGATTCACCCACTCCCATCCTATGAATCTTAAAAATGGTACACGGTTTCTACTACTGCTTGCATGAAGAAATAGCATGCAAAGTTAGGAAATGTTCCGGGGGAAGCCTCAAGTATGAACTCCTCTTTACGGGCCAAAGAGCCTACCTCGTCGTGGTTGTTTTAGGCTCTATTGCAATGAACTTTTCATAGCTTGTTGAATCTTATGCTGGTAGCTGGTTCCGTATATCTATTTAACGTCCATAGCCTAGGTACGGCTGCAGCCGGACAGCATCATTTGATCGCTAAAGCTCAAGTCACTTTGTACTTATTTGCTTGTTATCCGTTATCATTGAAAAACGAGTCATAATATGAAGCGAACTAGTGCTTCTATTACCATCAACCTGAATAATGTTTCTAGTCCAAATAACATGAGATATAAGCAACCAGTTTACTCTTTTGAATTATCATCTCTGGCATCCGTTATTGAACGCGATTGAAGAACTTCCAGAGAAAATGCAGGAGCTGGTGACTGCAAGAGGGTTGGAAGTACGACGAACGAGGTGCATGCAAACTGGTGTAATGCAGCTACCACACAAACCACCAATGACATGGTTTAGGTTTTAGGGTTAAGTTTTCGGAGGGAAGAGTAGAGACTTACAATCACTTACACAAATTGCAAATCCGGCAGCGAGACCTTCTGGAACTCATAAACCCATACGTAACCAAGCTATATGTACTCACAAGCTGTCCAAAAGTGTCAAGTTTTGTAACACCAACGAAATGTTCCCTGAGCTTTGAATTAACCTACTGAAGGATAAAAGCTTACATTTTGCATCGTCCTCCGACTCACCTTCTTCGTCAGCATTTTCCTCTTTTGCCCGAATGCAAATCCCATTTCTGTCTCGAGCTGCTACCTCACACTAAGACGAGATTCCAAACAAATTTTAGGGCAATATGTTCATAAAAGAAAATTTCACAAACTCAATGATTTGTACTGAAAGAAACCTAAATAATAATCACATCATGCACTCCCGGTTACGTCTGATGATATTTTTCGCAAGTCAATGATGTTTGTTAGCTTGTAAGTGAGTCTTAATGCTATCTGGACATTGTCAATCGGGCTGCACGACTACATAGTTGAATTTGGGAAGATTATAAAGTTCAGAAGCTTTTGAGTTCTTGCTTGAAGCACCAAAATGTGGTTGTGGATTTTCCTGTTTCCTTTAACTGTTCTTGCTCAATCAGGTAACAATTCAGACCTTCCATTTTTGTTTTGTTTAAATTGAATCCCTTCCAGGATTTTATAACATAGATTGTGGCGGTAAGAAGAATCATACCGATGATAACGAATTATTTTGGACGCCTGATGATGCCTACATCTCAACTGGAATCACATTTTCAGCTGGTACAACAACACTTCGCTACTTTCCAGGCCCGGTTCTCAAGCACTGTTACGAATTTCCGGTAATCAACAACAGAAAGTATTTGGTCGGGACTTATTTCAACTACTCGAACTATGACGGGCTAAAATCTTTACCGACCTTCAGCCTCCAAATCGATGGGAACACCATCAGATCGATAATGTCTTCGTTTGATGATGAAAACTACTACGAGCACATTGTCGACTCCACGGGCGATTATCTCTTCCTTTGTTTAGCAAGAACGTCGTCGAACCATGTACCATATATATCCCGCATCCAGCTGATACTACTCGACGACGGCATGTATAATTCTACTTTTTATGGGATAGATGGGGCTTTGGAATTTGTGAAACGAATAAACGTTGGCGGAGACGGACTACGGTACATGCATGCTTATCTTTCTTCCTAAAACTGTTAAAGGAATTTGCAGATATCCCTCTGATGCCTTCGATCGATATTGGTCAGAGAGCGGAGACAAATTCAGTGGATACGCCAACCTTAGCCTGAAGCTGGATGAGAGTATAGTTCAAAGCTACAAAGAAAAAGCCCCCTTGTTAGTTTGGCAGACAGCGGTGACAAGTTCCAATTCTATCAACTTCACCTTTGATCACCTTGCTATAGGCGGCTATCTTTTCTTTTTCTATTTTGCTGAGAATTCCGATGCTGGCTTTAGAAATTTCAGCCTCCAGGTTAATGATTATTCAACAAGCTGGAGTCTTGGTGGCTCTGAAACTTGGATTGAGATATACAATCTAAAAACTCTCTATACATCATCAGTGAGGATATCGGTTTCCAAAATCAACGGCTCCAAACTTGGTCCTATCCTAAATGGCTTCGAAATGTACCACATAACTGAGAATCTGCTACCTGGAACGTACAAGCTGGACCGTAAGTGATTTCTTTGATGCTGGCTTTGATGCGAGAATACTATTGCTAATTGAAATCTTTTCTTATTATTTATAGTTGAAGCAGTACGAGACGTTAGGAGTAGATTTCAGCTTTCCAACTGGTCTGGAGATCCCTGTCTTCCTAAAGGTTATGGCTGGGATTGGGTTGGCTGCAACCTATTACAAAACCCTCCAAGAATTGTTTCCTTGTAAGAAGATTGGAATTTCTGTTCAATAGTTTTACACAATTTCAGAAACTTATCTAACATGGGATTAACTGGAGTTATTCCACAAGGGGTATTACAATTGTCAGAGCTTACAACATTGTAAGTACACGTACAACCTTTAGGCATATTCTTCATTTACTTCTGCAGGTCATTGGAGAATAACGATCTAAGCTGCATTCCGCAAGACCAAGCATTAAAGCTTAAAAAGTACGTTTGATTTCTCGAGTGGGATGAATTTATGGCAATATAAATACATCTGCAGTGTTCACATGACCGGTGGATTTATATGCGGCTCAAACAAGAGAAAATCTACAGTTTATGTTGCTGCTACCATTCCATCTGTAGTTGCTTTGTTGGTATTGTGCATAGCAAGCTTCTACTACAGAAATGCAATAAGGATGTGGATGAACAAGTTTTCAGCAAAAAATGGTTCAGCGACTCGTAGTCCCAAAGAGCTTCCTAGACCTAGAGAGTTTAAGAAGCATAGCGTCGCCAGAAGAGACTTTCTCACCTACGAAGAAGTAGTCAAAGCCACGAACAACTTCAAGAGAACTCTTGGAACAGGCGGATTTGGGCATGTATTCTATGGAATGCTCTCTGATGGACGTGAAATTGGTGTTAAGACTTACACTGCTACAAACATTCATGCAACCGATCAATTCAATAGCGAGGTTGATAGTAAATTCTGCGTTTAACCTGACTATGGATCATTACTCTTGCAGGTTGACTCACTTTCTATCATCAATCACAAGAACGTTGTCCCTTTCATAGGCCATTGCAGCTTCCAATCTCAGCTCATGCTTGTATACAAGTACATGGAGAATGGCTCGTTGTCAGATTGGCTATATGGTAAGAACAACTTGAAAGCCCTCCCTTGAGGCTGAGTAACCTAGTAACTCCGTCCGTGAATCTGACGGTAAGATTTCATCAGGTTCTCCAAGTTCAGTGTTAAGCTGGAGACATCGACTGAGTATAGCCCTAGGCGCAGCTGAAGGTCTTTGTTGCCGAAAGATTAATCAGCTAGCTATTTACCCTGGG
>LDJE01102700.1:0-13695 GCA_001021135.1 Selaginella kraussiana
CCATTGAAAGTTCTTGTGGCCTTTTCAAACAGCCCGTTCGTGGCATATGCTGCCAGGATTGCATTCCACGAGACATGGTTGCGTTCTGGGATGTTTTCAAAGATCTCTTCGGCTTCATGTACATGACCAATGTTGGAAAAAGTAGTGATCATGGTAGTCCAGGAAAAAATGTTCCATTCAGGCATGGAATCGTACATTTTCATGGCCTGATCCAGATGCCCGTTTTGGGCATATGCAGAGAGCATGGCATTCCATGAGATACCATCCCATTGAGGCATTACATGAAACAGATCCCTGGCTTGCTCGAGGCAACTGTTGGTGGCGTAAGCTGTGAGCATGCAGTTCCATGAAAAGATGTTTTTGTTTCGGATGGAATCAAACACTCGCTTTGCATCCTCGGGACTACCATGTTTACCATACTTGTCCACCAGCAAGTTCGCCAAGTACCTTCTCTCCGAGTACAGTTCTTCAAAATGCCTCAAATGATCTAGATCCCGACAAGAAAAGACCAGTTGTGCGACCTCTTGTTCATGCATAGATCAACTGTGCTCAGGATAACTTTATACCACAAAGGAACTTCATATCATTGAACTCAGTATTAACGTTTCCACAAAGGCAACTAATTTCTAAAAGCACGAGCACTCTTGTGATAAAAAGAACTTGCATGAGCACTCATATGTTTCCAGCCGCAACATTGTGTGCAACAATACCACCAAGAGACGGCTTATTTCTCATCGTGATCATTATGTATGCAGGTGAAGAACCACGCCCCACAAATATTCATATTCATTCGACGTAACCGAGCTCTCTATGGACTTAAGCAGTCCCCTCGAGCTTGGTAACGGTTTAAACCTCATCTTACTTGGTTACCACTGTAACCCTATATGGGGGAGATGCTTATCATATTGGCATTATTCGTAAATAGTTGTTAACAGTCTCAGGCTGCTTTCTTTCCTCTTCTATGCTTAATATTCCTCAATGTACAAGGTCGTTCCATTTCAAGTCTCCGAAGAGCCTTGGTTCCGACTCCAACGCTTGACTTTGGAAGTGGATGGAATGATCCTCAGACGAGTCAGTACACGCTTTTTGAACCCCAAATGGGATGCTTCATCAGAGAAGATGCCTGATAGATAACTTGAGAATTCGCTGTTCGTTATCTCAGCCGGTGCTAGCGATATACATGGGTGGCTTGTTTATGGATGACTCTATTCTGGTGATGGTGAAATCATTGGAGTCCACGTTCACTGAGCAGTTGACCAATCTTGCCATTCTTGGAGCTCAAAAGGTTGTGGTAATGGGCATTGAGCCACTTGGATCTACACCTTCATACAGGCTGAGCCCCATCTCCATCCCCAATTTCAATCCAGATCACACGCTCATTCGGGATATAAATGCTCAAATCGAGAAAGCCGTGATGAACATATCCAACGTTACTAACACTACATTCTTGTACTTTGATACCTATGCACTGGTTGGGGACATGATAGAAAACGGAACCAAGTATGGCTTCGATGATACTCTATACCGTGTTGCAGCCGTGTTGCGACGGCTGCAAAGTTCTAAAGTCAGCTTCCGAGATTGGAAATCCTTCAAAGAATGTTTCGGCATGCTTCGATCCTTCCCGATATCTCTTCTGGGATTTGACCCATCCATCCAACGGAAGCTGCTTACAAAATCATCACTGAAGAAATTCTATACGGCACCAACGAAGTTACTCGCCCGTACAATCTCAGACAGATTCTCATCCATCTCCCTCACCATCTCCTTCACCTGAACCACCGGCAGCACCAACACCCACCAGAACCAGGCTATCACCGGAATCAACACCTACGTCCAGCAACACCACCTTCACCATCTCTTATCTCCGTCTCAGCACTTTTGGCTGTCTTTACCGTACATTCATACGTTTACTTTACAGTTTCCGACTACCCTACAATATTCATACTGTGAGCGATACTAAGCTTGTACAAGGCTGAGTGAGCTCCCCGGATGAGGCATTCCACCAATGTATATCGATTAATCCGGCATACTTCAGGAAGGAATAACGTCTTTGACCGGAACTTCAACATTTACCATGCGGCAGCACCTATCGCGGAGTCGCATCCACGATTGCAAGTCACCCAATGCACACATGCCAAAGAGGTCCAGAGCATCAAATGCATGCTTGATTGTCAAGCGACAGTCAAAGGTATCGATCCAAAAAGATTCACAACCTTTCCCAAAGCTGATTCCCGCCGTCAAACCAGCAGCTCATCAATACCTGAGAGAGAAACCCAAATTTGTAGTCTAACCGTCCTCCGTCGGAGTTCCTGTGAGACAACGGACAACCTTGTCTTATTCCAATGTTGCTATCTACGTGGCATGCCACTACTTCTGAAAGCTAAACTCGATCCAAGATCAAACTATGAATAACCTATGCTCTAAAGCACGATACACAAGATAATAAAGGTCTTGCTGTATCATTGGGATCAACGTTTCCCACTACTTATGCGCATGCCGTCCATTCAACGCCGCCAATGTTGCTCCAGGAGATTGCTGCCCAATGTATTTAGATGAAAAAACCATTTCATGCGGCTTCACCAGAAGAAGCTGTCGTCCAGTCCAGTGTTTCTAGCAAGTTCACCACGATCAACCAGCTGGCAAGCCATGCACACATGCCGAAGAGGTTCGGTTCACTCCGTGCTCAAAAGCTTATCTAAGATCATCAAACATGATGCATGCTTCTGTTGTCAAAGCGACACTCTCCGGTCAATCTCCGGTTTGATTCGAATCCAGAAAGATAGCAGACCTCCATATATGGCAGTCGACTCCCAAACATGCTTGCCATTATAAGCAGTCTAACAAGGTCTGTCTGGCGCACATTTAAGTTCGCGACTTGCAAAATGGAAAAACCAAACTCAGCATGATATTTCTCGAATTATACTAAAAATCACTCCCTCGATCTCTCCTGGCAGAATTTACATGTTCACACACAGCCGCTGGTGTGGACCCTGTTAATTAATTTGCGGAGCTCAAGTGGTAATCTACAACAAGAAAATCATTGCTCTCCTAACTTCCTACACTAGCTGTCGCATTAAGACGTGTTCCTGGCGTCTGTAGACTTTTAACGTTCATGGTTCCTATAGACACGATGTCTTAGAACATTTCGAAATGATCGAGATGCTGATTCTGTACCATATGGCGGTAAACGAAACAGTTTCCTAGCTTGCTGTATGCAAACAGTGGCAGTTCCATGTTTTGGACTTAAACCATGGATCATACTTAAACCCTAAACCCTAAAAGCTCAACATAGGTCTAAAGGTCATTGCTTTTATGAGGCGTGTAGACAAGAGGACCAGCTCAAAGAATCTTCAAAGGGGAGCTGACCTTGGTGAAGTCAGCGCCTCCCACAATTATTTGCAAGGAAATCAGCACCCCCACCACTCACCACCACCGACGAAGGTCGAGAAAACACCATGCTGCCACGCCTTCGCAAGAATATATTGACTCTTGAAGCGATCTCAAAGCCAGTGCCAGGCTTGCTTTGGCATTTCGGTGATCATTCTACTTGCATCTAGAAGTTGAAAGAACTTTTGACGCATTCAGCATTCTCTCTTATGTAAATGCTGAGGCTTAACTGCATGGATTTTACCACATTTCCCGTTCCCCAACCCGTCCCCAACGCTAATGTAATGTGTTTTTTTAATGCTACTTTGTGACACCCATGCATGAGTTTGATTGCTATATTATTTTATGCTTCTATACGCTTGTTTCTAACGTGTTGTACAGTTCCTAACACACAGTTGTTTGCCGACACATCAATCGTTGTCTCAGCAACTAAAAGTCTACGGATCCACCAAAGGAAGGAATACTTCCGTCCTATGAGGAGTTGTATGATTTAGTCATGAAATGGAAGAGATACAAGGCCTGTGCGAGTAAGAGGAATCTATTGTTTTTGTCGTTGAGCTTCAAAGTTGTTTCGGTGCGGCTGCTACACTCTTCGTTGTAATCCTTATCCGAGAAGGAAGTACCGCATTTTCTTTGGGCAATGCGGCTGGGATTCTCAGCCGGGAAGCGAAGGTGTGCAGGAATGATGCCAGCTTTGACAATCACACCCGTTCATCATCCTTGTCTTGTGACATCTTATCATCAGAAAGGAAGAGTTCTCGATACAACGTATATGTACCATCATAGTAGTAAATCTCATTATTACGGCTATATCTTTACTGTAGTAGATCTCTATACGGCCTATATATATGACTATAGTAGAACTCTTTACAACCTATATATCACCACTATACACGATATCGATCTCATTGACAATAACTCTTTGCAAGTTTGAGTTGCTTTTAAGTGGGGTCGGCCAATCAAGATCCAAGTACCGTCATCCTCTCATAGATGGCATCTTCGTTTCCCTGATGCTTTTAACCTCTTGCTCTAAAGCGGCTAAAGAAGATGGAACTTTCATTGCCAGACCTCCGGCCCGACAAGGCATACCCGCTGGCATATTGCTGAGCCTGAATTTCCGCTGCTCCTACGGCTGGCGCTGCTGCCACTCGCCGCTTCACCTCCCGGCAATGTAATCAGGAAAAAGGTCCTCTAGAGGTCGTCAGGTATTTCAAACAAACACGCACCCTGTACAGATTCCATTACGCAACACACATTTCACTTGATGCCCATTTGGGCCACTGGTGCTTGGCATCTTGTGCTGCATTAATTCACATCCATACTATATGCTATAGTATATACATACGGTCGTGTATGTATATATCCGGTCGGCTTGACCTTTCAAGGCATCTGTTTCAGCCATGTGTACAATAATGCTGGGCCGCTGCTGCTTCTGTGTTCGTGTTGCAAGCAAAGTAAAACCAGAGAAAAAAGATATTTGAGCCGAAAAAGACGGCCATCCAGAGTAGGATAAGTGCTCTGAGTACAACCATGTCTGTAAGTGTCGTTCTAGATCCAGGAAAAGGGAGCTCGTATAGCCACTCAATCGTAGGCATCTCTCCTCCAAGTCCAACCTGGATCAAACTCATGTTTAAACTGTTTGATTAGCGTCGGTGGCCCCGCATGTATACTAGGCCGACTACGTCAAAAACCGTCCTTTTGGGCGATGCCGATTGTCAGCACTATCCAAGTCAAAGGCTGATTTTACCCATACGTTTTTACCGCCAATGAGGACGTGCACGACGTTGGTCTTCACAACACAAACAACTTACAACACCCACATTCGGTTGACAGTTCATTATGGGCACCACTGAGTCTGATCTCAGCAAAAATGGAATTGCCTTGTCAATATACCTACATTGTTTGGAGACTTTGAGGTCCCTTGTGGAAGACAAGCACATATGGAAGCGAGTTATATATAGATTTGAATCTATAAAGATGGGTTGGCAAATAGAAAGCCCTCTCCAGCCTTGATATACCTTTGGGGAGTGAATGGATAGAGATACAAAGAATGGAAAAAGACGAATGGGCCTTGCTTCCCTGACGGTGCCGTCAAAACACGCGTCGGAGGGGGAAAACTTTCCCCTTTTACCACATGCCTCGAGAAGGTGGCAGAGTGCGAGGGAGATCGCGAGAGAGATAGATAGATAGATAATAGTCTTTGCGCCTTTTTGGCACCCCCACCAGTGCCGCCGCCCGGTCCCCGCACCCAGTACCATGCCTTCCGCTCGTTCACAATTGGATATGTGATGATGACGATGAAGAGATCCCATCCTGAGATCGGAAGCCTCCTTTATAAAGTCCACAACCACAGCGAGCAAATGCATCAATCAGCAAGCTTGCAAGCATACGCAGAGAAAAGAAGCATCCTCCTTCATTCTCCGCTGAGTGTCTGATCACGAATTCGCTTCCCGCGAAATTCGAAATAGTTTCATTTCAATTATCGCAAAAATGCCGATCGCAACTTCCAGCCCCTTCGTCGTCAAAGGCCGCGGATCGTCCTCCTCCTCCTCCTCGTCGACGATGCCTAGCAGCACTCCCGCAGCCGAGTTCTTCGCAGCCTACCTTCACGATTCTGTTCAACTCGACCTCAACGCATTCGTGTGGCCCGAGGGCATGCGCCCCGAGAGCGGATGCGGCAGCAACGGAGACGTCAACGTTCCTGTGGTGGACATGGGTCCTCTTCTCAAAGGAGGCGAAGCTGCCCGTGCAGCGGTGGCCGCAAAGATGTCCAAGGCCGCCAGAGAGTGGGGCTTCTTCCGCATTGTCAACCATGGTCTGCCTCACGATCTCATGTCTCGTGCCGAGAAGCAAGCCCACAACTTTTTCAAGCTCCCACTGGAGCACAAGTTGCGAGCTTCCGGGAGTCCCTCGAATCCATTTGGATACGCAGCCGCTGGTCCAAGCCGTGCCGTCATGCGCTCCTGGCACGAGACTCTGTACCTCCTCTGTAACCACCAAAAGATTGGCAACCTTGCTGCGAAAGTGTGGCCCAACGGCGGGAGCGACAGCCGGAACTTGTGGTAAAATCAATTCTTCATCGTTTTCTCAGTCTCACAATCTCGCTTTGTGCTTTCAGCTCTGCTTTAAGCGACTACACGAGCGCAATGAACAAGCTTGGAGCAGTGCTTTTAGAGCTTTTGCTTCAGGGCCTAGGCCTTGATCGTCGCTGCCTAGCCCGTCACTATTCCATCGAGCAAACGTCTTCGGCGAGGATAAACTTCTACCCGCCGTGTCCACAGCCCGATGTCACCTTCGGCCTTCCCCCACACACGGACTCGGGCACGTTGACCATCTTGCACCAGGACTCCGTGGGGGGTCTCCAAGTAAACAAGGCCGGGAAGTGGGTCAACGTGCACCCGGTAGCCGGTTCTTTTGTGGTCAACGTTGGTGATTGCCTTCAGGTTGGTTCTACCGTATTCTTCATATCTCAAAGCTCTTTTCATACGTTCGTTTGTCATTTCAGGCATGGAGCAACAACTTGTACAAGAGTGTGGAGCACCGAGCACTTGTGAATAACAGCAAACCACGCATGTCGCTTGCCTTCTTCTACAACCCCACTGATACCACGGTGATTGCGCCGATCAAGGAGTTAACGAGTTCGAGGAACCCACCCGTTTACAGGCCCTTTACTTGGGCCGATTACCGTGCCTATGCCGGAACACACAAGAACAAAGCAATGAATGCACTCGACAACTTCCGTCTCAAGTAGTCTCATGTTTCTCTCAGTCGTGTTCTTTTCTTCTTTCTTCCTCGTCTTCTTCCGGGGTCATCATCGAATGCACGTACGTACGTCCAAAGCATGGGACGTGCCAAGGAAAGTCTGCGTTTTTGCAAGAATGGGCTTTAAACAAACAAGAACAAGATCCTCTTTCGTCGTTGCCTCAGCTCTCACAACTGTCTCGGTCCAAGCTTATGTCCAAGTTCGCAAATTTTTGGAACATAAAAGAGGGTTCATGTGTGCATATGACAATAGAGATCTATATACAACAATGAAAAGTTGTTCCAAGTTATTCTGTGTGAGATTGCGTGGGTCTTTCTGATGCTTGGGACCACGGCGGGAATGGATCCTAAAGCAATAAAAATGTGAGCACTCACATGCATGCGGGCAGGCAGATTTGGGATCATCCACGCCAAAATGGAGCATGCTGCTTCTGGAATCTTCTCTCCAGCACTACAAGTTATCGTCATTTCAGTACCATAGCTCTAGAGGCATTCCAAGGGCCAATGCAAACCCCAAAACAATGCCCTTTACACAAGTGTTAGTTGCCATACTGTGTTTTGTTATATCCATACGTATTTTTATACGTCGGAGGTTGTTGAGGGGAACCTGAATCACCACATGTTCAACCACCAGGACGACCAGAGGTGAAAAACGACGATACCTTCCGTGGGTTCATAAACTGATAAATAGTGTAGAGTAAGAGATAAATAGTATAAATGACTTCAGTCTATGATGTCACCTACGTTGCCGACGATTTGTATTCAGTGTCACAGGGAGAAGATGCTCTTGCTGGTGAAGGCATCCCAGAGCTATACAAGAGGGACCACCGGGCTTCCGTTTTGTCGGCCGTGCGGATCCAATTTGTTGGCTGGTTTGGTTTGGTTTGGGTCCCATCATAGTCTAACGCAGGCTGGGAAGTTTGCTGCTGAGTACTGCTCACTGTTCACTGCAGCTGTTGGTGTTGAAACACAAGAAAACAAGTCTTTGTGAATGA
Organism: Selaginella kraussiana; assembly: GCA_001021135.1. Classification (NCBI taxonomy): domain Eukaryota; kingdom Viridiplantae; phylum Streptophyta; class Lycopodiopsida; order Selaginellales; family Selaginellaceae; genus Selaginella; species Selaginella kraussiana. The sequence goes on from LDJE01102700.1 coordinate 8,145, forward strand.
CTTTGCAGGCTCCAAAGATGCTCCTGACTTTCTGAGTTGGATAGACTGTCTATTGCATCAACTAAATTCGGTTCCGCCACCTTCCTCTGTAGCTACTCGCGAGCAACGAAGAAGAAGAAGAGGAAGAAGAATAGAAGATGTTAAACAATCTTCTTAAGTGGACTCACGGGAAATGCACTGGGCCATGCGTGGCTACGTTCCATTTGTATGGGTGGGTAGGAGCTAAAAGTCCATGTTTTATATTCATTTGTTTCTGCCAAGTGTACTTAATCACTTCACGTTCGGACATCGTAAATGGAATCAATTGGTGCACCAGTTGGTATCTCCAGCGAAAGGGATCTCGCTGGGCACAGTCCACCAACGATGACGGACAAAGCCACTAAACTCGACCGGCTTAGGGTTTAGGGTTTTAAACTTAAACCCTTTATGAAGATGTTTGAGATAAGTGTTCCTTTTAAGCAGATGGTTTGATGATGTAATGTGCTTCTGTAGAGAAATTATTGACTCTTACGGAAAAGAAGTAATTGTACAATGGCACCTTTCAGCTGTGACTCCTTTGAGATCCCATGACAAAGATGCTAAACAAACAAGACAAACAGGTTGAACCACATCTTGTAGTACCTGGACAGTACAATGCGTAGATGAGACTGGAAACTGCCTGACTCCAAGGTCCGATTCCGAAGGCAAAGACGAATCGACCAGCCCTCTGGGTTTTGCTTCGCAAGTTGGCTATATGCTACACTTATTCAAAGCGTCATTCGTCCTGAACAAACAGAAGCCGTGTACCGTAGGGCATTGCTAGCAAGCGTTTTCATGTTGACAGTGCTCAGTCCGATGTTGTGCTTGGCCAGCCTACTCGCTGATTCGTCCTCGGGTACTCACAAGTCTTGTACTCGTTCTAAGAACTCTACCGATCAGCAAAGACACTTATCATTCTGAAACGTTAACGTCTAAATGTAAAGAATGATAACCGTGCCACTTGCCCAATGTTCAAGACATAAGTCATTTTGTAATAATTGTCCTATGAGCCTTTTGCAACATCAAAGCAATCTTCTTCACACTTAATATACACAGCGCTTAAATATTTACAATATAACGCAAAACTACGGTTCTTCGTCACTAAATAGCTGATCAAACTTCGTATCATGGCTGCCATGGTTGGTCCCTAGCAAGTCAAAGTTCATGGCAAATGTTGGTACAATTGATAATTGGCCGCAAAAGCTTACCTGGTTCATCATCGTCGTCGTCGTCGTCGCTGCTTCCGAGTAAATAAGCATCCAAGTCTGCATCTGACGTTCGGACTGGATCCTTCTTCCGTTGTGATTCATGCAGGGCCGGTGTTTCTGGGGTTTTTGGTCCCTCTTGAACCGTAGTTGATGGAGTTTCAAGCACATGGCTCGAACTTTCTGATGCATCGACGGGAATTTGAGGTACCTTCTTCATTGGTAGTACCGACATTTCAAGTTCTTGTACTAGAGTTTCGAAATCCTCAACCACTGGCGGTGTTACCGACTTTTCACGGTTTTTCACCGAAGGTGGCTGAGACCACGCCGGAAACGGGGCGCCCGGAGTCTCAGACACGGGTAACGTATCTTCGACCGGAATGTACCTGTAAAGAAATGAAAAATGGCACCTTGAGTACAGCCTCGCCACTTACTTAGATATACGGGTTTCCATGAGAGTGAAGTAGATCCTCCAGAACCTCTTCTCCTTGATGAACTTCGGGCAGAGCTGGTAACGGAGCTCAGACATACCCTGTTGCAAGTAAACTAAGCTGACTGTGTTACGATGGTAACAAAGAATACCGGTACTGCCGTCAGTACAAGGCGAGCATGGGTCTCTTGCCATGGTGTCAAGTCCGAAACGTTACCATCGACGTCGCCAAGCTTGCTCACTGTGATATAATAAAGAGTAGAAGAACCCTAAAAATGTGGGGAAAACTCACTTTCGTCGTCGCTCAGTGGGAATGCACGGAACGTGTCGATGGTGAGCCCCTGTACGAAGTCCTGAAGCTCCGGGGTGATCCCGTAGGCCTTCAATTCATTTTGGTCTTTGTCAGAGATCGTAGGCCTGGCCTGCACCGCAGCAGCTGCGTTGAGCGTGAGGCCCCGAATATGATCCATAGCCGTACCCTTGGATCGCTCCATCGCGGCTCTCAGCAGCTCTGTTTTTTCCGCTGCTGCTGCCGCTGCGGCGCGCGCCCGTTGCAGCATCGACTCCATTCCACAAATGAGATATTAGGGTTCTTGCAAGAGTTTAGGGCTCTTTGAAGAAGAATGCAATGTCCACGACGATTGAGCGCGCGCAGCGGCTGTTGCTGCTCGTCGGGCGATCGTTGTCTCGTGAGGATGGATCAACGACAGTGGGATGCATTGCGCGTCTTGGGGAAGCAGGCCTGGGCCTCAGTGGAGGGGAGCGCGGGGCGCGGCAGTTCGTGGAGCGGCATCCGGGGGTCTTTGAGATTTGCCAGGAGAATGTACGCTTCAGCAGCAAGGCCAAGTGGCTCTTGGACGAGGAGATCAGGCTGATGATGGAGGCACACGAGGCGTACATGGTGTACGCACTTCGCAAGCTGCTCATGTTATCGTGCAATGAGGCGATAGGCGTCAAGTCGATCGAAGGCGTTGCCAGCAGCTACGGATTCCCGATTGGTACGTCTCTGAGGGAGCAGCTGCTCGTGAAGTACCCGCAGTACTTTCATTTGAACAGAGCGGCCTTTGGATGCGAAGGCAGCATGAAACTGATCAGCTGGGATCCTGCACTGGCCATTCCCTCCAGAGATATGACCAGACGAAAGCTCTTAGGGGAATGTTGTGAAGGGGGAAGTTTAATGCGGAAGAGTAATAAACGTTTCTCTGAAAGGGGAAAACGTTTTGAGGAATGCGGTGTAAGGGAAAACTATACCAGGTACGGCATTCCCGTTGAGGAAGGGAATGGGATTGTATCTCCTGGCTACGAGCAGCTTCTGGACATGTACAGATGGCCACTTCCTTCGCCCTACGAGAAAAAGAACATGAGGAGGCATGATAGGCTACAGTGCATTGCTTTGTGTCACGAGCTGCTCAGCCTGGCGGTATTCAAACGAGTCAGCCTTTGGGGTTTTTGGGAAATACACCACGAGTTCGACCTTCCCGACCGGCCTACAATGAGAGAGTTCTTCAGACGTGAAAGCCGATTTTTCTTGCCCAGAGGGACAGGCTTTGGGATGTTTGTGGCTCTTAGGGATAGCATGGACTGGAACCATGTCCCTAAACTGACGCCTTATTTGCAGGCGAGGAAGCAGCTGCTGCAGCTCATGGACCAAGACTGCTTCATGGATGACTTGTTCCTCCAGACATCATCTGCCGGTTCTACCAAGTCTTTCGATATGTTCAAAGCTTCCGAAGTTGAGGCTTGAGAGGTTACAGCATGATCAAGGCTTTGTTTCCCATGTAACTAAGCTTAGCAACCCTGAACGATGTCAAGCATGAGAACCCAAGAGTGAGTGCATACGTTTCATGGAGTCTATGATACAATGGAACTGCACAGCCAGATCATTAACTGTGAATGGTCTTTGAGAGGAAAGCTTAGCATCACGATGCCCAACATCTTGAAAAATCTTCGTCTACCTTTGAAGCAGACCATAAGAAACGCAACTTCTTAAGTGCAGTTCTTCCGTAGGAATGTGCATGGTTTATATAGCATTCATGAAAACAACAAGCTGCTTAAATGATAATAAAAGTCCACTCTTTCAACTTCCCATTGCATTGCTAAGCTCCGAGATGAAGAATGTGCTATGTACGAGTCGTAAAAATATCGCTTGGTTCTTAACCTTAGGACGACCTTTAGCAAAAGTACAACAATAGAAAATACAAGTATGCAAGAGGCATTTTGAAAAGCAGGTGGTTTTAAAACCGAATGAATTCGAGGGGAGTGAGAAATGTTTGAGGCTTCAATGGGAAAACTACCACTCAAAGGAGGATATGTATAAGTTCGTAAGCATGGGTAGCGTATGTTATATGTACAAGACATCTTGCACAAAAGAAGTTGCGGTTAATATGATTTCAGCCCTTCTGAGCTTGGCAAGTGCTACAAAATGAACATACAACAAAAACGGGGAGCTCCCCACTCACTAATGATGTCGAGCTAAGGGGATGAGCTCCGAGAGCGGAGTGGAGATTGGAGTGGACTGTGGAGTTGGAAGCGGCGAAGCCCGGCACATTGGGCAGGTCGCTTGAAGCCGCATCCACGAGTCAATGCATTGGAGATGGAAGACATGTCGGCAGTCCGGTAACATCCTCAGCGTCTCCGCATCCCTGTAGTCGGCCAAGCAAATGGCACACGAGTGCTGCTGCTGCTGATCGCCGTCCCGCTGCTGCTGCTGTTGCTGCCAGCTTCTGAAGGTGAACTTGGGATACGACTCTAGAGTAGCCTGATCCAGACCGGCCACTGTCCAAGAGTCGCTGAGAATCATGGACATGGTGGATGACCCTGCTGCCGCTGCTGCTACAGAAGACGAGGAGGATGGCTGTCTCGCCGCTGCCGCCGCCGCCGCTGCTGCTGCTGCTGCAGCTGAGTGGTTGCCATGAACACGAACGCAGACGTAGGAGGCGAGCATGATGGTGGAAACGAGGACCAGGATGCCGATTGCTATGGCAATACCGTAGCCCAGGCCTACCCTGCTCATGTTCTCGTTACCACTGAAGTCGGTAGTACCATTCATTGCAACGCTCAACTACGTACCACTGGTACCTGGAAGTTCAGATCTTGGACATGTTCTTCCGCATTCAGAGAGCAGAGCAGCTTGACTTGTTCGCAATCCCTCTGGCGCACTCAGATTTGTTTATGCGATCGCATGTTGGAAAGCTATGCTACTCCACAGCTTGTCGCCGCTTGTTCGTCCGCCATAGCTCTCCGTATACTTCCCGTTGGCTCGTACTTCGTACGGCGTGGACCTCTGGACATGCATTTACTTACAGTGTCTTCGTGAATCGTGAGGGGAATGCTTGTTCTTCTTCTCGCACGCCACCCTTATTGAGACCTAGAATGAAATTTTCGTCTGCTTGCATTTCGGAATTGCAATGTATTGAAGCTCTTGGACCGCAATAGTCTAAGACAAAATTCATAACCTAAGTAAGCACTTCACTGCTATAAAGGTTTAACGTCCTGTGAAGACCAACTGAGGGCCATAGGCTAGTTGCTACCCTGTATCCGACTACACCAATATGCACCTCAATCTGCGTCGTTTGGGAAGATGTAGTCGGATGTAGTCGCCTCACCTACAAAACGATAGACTTCATCACGACTTAATACTGATATTAAACCTATGTAATAATATATCACGATTGATCACGGCACACCTAATGATTCGTCGGTCAGAGCAAAACAATGACAGGGAAATTTTAATTACAACAACAAGCTGGTTTTGAAGATTTGAAACATTTAAATAAAAACTTTCAATGATGACGCTCACATATACAGGCGAACCAAAGGCTCAGGCACGTAACGTAACTGTCACTGCCATCAGAAAAAGAATAACACAGGTAACCTTCTCCGCGCACCGTCATGTTGA
>LDJE01102718.1:0-13153 GCA_001021135.1 Selaginella kraussiana
TGTTTAATATTCAGTGATATTTAAATGTTTGGTTATGTTGAACATCTTATGGGGTTTTTTGGGTAAATACAAAGACAAATACAAGGTTTTTTATTATTCATAGAACTTTAACTAAGCAATAAATTTTGGACATTATTCGACCGGACAAGACTAAGTTGAAATTAATTTTAAATGGTCACAAAACAAAGTTTCCATTGTTGTAACTATAAAACCTAACTGCCTCGGCAATTTTGCAATATCCTCCCAATCTTAACGTGGAACCTGGATGTCACAAATTGTTGCAATACCAAGACAAACATATATGATTAAATTGACATGATAGCAGTTTTGAATGTATTTCCCGTAAAGAAGTTTATTTATGCAAGACACGGAAATGTTGAGCAAAACGTAAGGTTATTCAAACCTTCCCAAACAAGCTTTTCTGCAATGACTCCAACACCTTGTAATTATATCATGTATAGCTTACTCAGAGGAATTCAAGTAGAGATGCCAACGTGCAGTTGCAACAATTCAAATGCATAGTCGACAGTGATAAGCAGACGCTCATGTCTTGATAGCAAAACCATTAAAAAGGCTAATCACAAAACATAGTTTCCCTTGTTGAAAACTGAGTAGCAAAGTACCCACCTGCCATTTTACAGAGGTATCCCTTTTTGTGATCTGGAAACGCAAATGCGCAAGGTACATGAAGGCTAAAACAAAACTCTCTATCAATGATAAGGTGTGTGAGGCAATGTCACCCAACTCCTCTCATGCCAACCTCTGAGCTAATTGTGTACACTTGAAATAAACTAGATAAATTTATTAATATGTTTTGCTTCGCCCATTCAGTTGTATGCACAGTCAACAGCGATAAGCAGACGCTCAAACAGCTCATGTCTTGTTAGCAAAACCATCAAAATGGCTAATCACAAAACAGAGTTTCCCTTGTTGAGTTGCCAGTATGAGAGTTAACTCTGGAGTCACACCATCAAAACGGAATAGCGAAGTAGCTTATAACCTTACCCATCCGCCATTTTACAGAGGTATCCCTTTTGATCTTCACGAAACAGAACGTCTGTAAAATCTGGAAACCAGAACTTGTTGATAAAATAGCAAAAGCGCAAGGTACATGACTACCTGCACCAGTAATGTTAGCACCCCTAAAGGAGGTATTTCCCGTCACAAGTGCTCCACTCAAGTCTGCATTGGTGAAATTTGCCTATACAAGACACATCTATGAATTTTTTAGCCCAAGTAAATATTTGCCTTGGTTGCATCTGCAAGGGAAAAATCTGCTCCACGAAGATCAGCATCTGTAAAGTCCGCTCCTGTAACAAATTATACGTAGTTGAGTACAGGTGAATAGTTATGTTAAATAGTTGCCTGTGAGATTAGCGTCGAAGAAGCTAGCTCCAAGCAGCTTTGCACCATTGAACTTGGCTTGCCGAAGTATCGACTGCTCTATGTATTATAAAGTTCTTGAAAGTAAAACCCACCGTTTTGAAGTCCTGTTTGATCAATGTAAGGTTACTGAAATCCTTCCCAGACAAGTCCTGTCCTCGAGTTACACCAACACCATAGGGGCCGCCTCCCTACGTTCATTTTGAACTTGGGATAAGTCTCACAAGCTCAGCTCACCTTGAAAGCCAAAGCAGGATCGGCATAGCAAAGTGCAGCTGCAGTGAGTGCTACGAGGCTCGCATTTCTTATCTTTACTGTCAGCTGGTTCATTCCGAGGTGCATATTGTTGAGGACTGAATCTGAAAGACGTACCTGTGAGAACTGTTCTTGCATCTGTTGATGCTTGAAGTGAAATGCATTTGCATGTAGAGTGCATCCGGATGTTGAAGTCGCCATAGCCCTGCAAAGATAAGGACCAGGTGTAGCATCAATTAACTAAATCCTCCCTATACTCCCTATGCGTATTATTTCAACACCCCCAAAATCAAAATACGAGTACGATCAACTACCTCGTGGATGTTGTCCTTGCCTACAGTCTTGTCTTTGCTTCACACAATTCACATACGATTTTCAAATATTTATGTATTTTGTTCATGAAATGTTTTACCATTTATTGTTATATCATACTCATGTTATAGCTCCTTCACTATTCAAAATGTATACCTCTGGAGTCATCCAATACGGACTCCCCTTGCACACCAGAATACATCAAAGATAAGTATATAAAATAGGTATACAAGTATATAAGCTTGCAGAGGGGTCTACCGTGCACCGGCATGACATTTTCAGAGGACCCATGCAGATAAATAGCGCTACAAAAAGTATTAAACTTTTAACGTCCATTGAGGCCATGAAAGCCTATTGGACGCAAAACAAATGAAGCAAACATTAGTACCATCAGTCTCGACGTTTCTCCAGCATTTCGAAGAGACATAGACCGAATGAATTTGAAATGCCAAGCTCTAACATGCCATGCAAGTGAAATAAATGACTGCCGTGCAAATGTGAGGCTCAACTTACAAATATAGCCACTCTCACTTTAGTTTCGGAAAAAGGGTAGCGCCGAAGTTAAAAAGGAAACCCGTATAAATTTGGCGCGGGTAACCATTTAAGCGTGCGAGAGCTATGGAGGAGCAGCAGCAGCAGCTCTCAATGTTGCAGCTGCAGTGTAAGGTACAACACTATGAATGGGGAAAACGTGGCGAGAAGAGCGAAGTTGCAAGACTTCACTCGCTCGCAAGCGGTGCTGAGGTGATCGGTGACATGCCCTACGCAGAGCTCTGGATGGGAACCCACGACGCTGCTCCCTCGCTCGTGACGATCGACAGCAGCCGCCAGCCGGTTCCACTCAAGCAATGGCTCCTTGAGCATCCCGAGGCCTTGGGCAGCCATGTGCTCGAACGCTGGAACGGAGAACTACCTTTTCTCTTCAAGGTACTCTCCACCGTATGTACGTACGTACGCTGAATTTTGTTTCAGGTACTCTCCGTTGGAAAGGCTCTTTCTATCCAGGCTCATCCGGACAAAAAGCTTGCGGAACGGCTGCATCGAGAGCAGCCGAAGCTGTACAAAGATGCCAACCACAAGCCCGAGATGGCCCTGGCACTGTCCGAGTTCGGGGCTTTGTGTGGTTTCGTCAGCCCGCAGGTAAAATCACTGTATTATCTCAGTCATACGTATAAATACGTATGTTTACAGGAGCTCAAGAACACGCTTGAGACAGTGCCGGAGTTGCGGGAGGTGCTGGGCCAAAAGGTCGTGAACGACGTCCTTCTGGCTGAGAACGATGCATCCTTCAATAGTGCGTCTTTGAAGACGGCGTTTTCGAGGCTCATGACGTTGGAGCAGGACGTTGTTTCCGGCGTTGTGTCCAAGCTTGTTCAACGGCTTACAAGCAAGAGCCAAGTACTGACATTGCTCCTTTCCGAAATGAACTAACTTTCCTTCATGTTCTTCAGCTGACGAAAAAAGAGGAGCTTGTGTTGAGCCTTGAGAAGCAATACCCGAGTGACGTTGGAGTGTTGTCGGCGTTTTTCCTGAATTACATCCGGCTGCTACCGGGCCAGGCGGTGTTTTTGGGGGCAAACGAGCCGCATGCTTACCTTTACGGCGATTGCGTTGAGTGCATGGCCACCTCTGATAATGTTGTGCGAGCGGGCTTGACACCAAAGTTTCGGGACACTCACACACTTTGCTCAATGCTAACATACAAGCAGGTACGCTGAGTTTTCGATACAATATCATGAAGTTGCTTTTGTTTTCTCAGGGAATTCCTGAGCTTTTAAATGGCAACTATGTGGATGCTTTTACTAAACGGTACAGCACACCATCCGATGAGTTTGAGGTGGACCAGATCACCCTTCCAGTTGGAAAAAGCATCAAAATCGCGACACCTTGTGGGCCTAATATATTTCTAGTTTACGAGGGAGTTGGGAATATTTCAGAAACTGGGGACATAAGCAAAATACTGGCACGGGGCAGTATTTTTTTCGTCCCGGCTGGAAAAGAGCTTCATTTGTCCACTGTAATGGACTCTTGCAGCTCGTTGCAGCTTTACAGAGCCGGTGTGAGTAGACGGCTTGTGGTGGCTTGAATCCAAGTATTTGACGATTTGAGAAGAGGGTAATCTCATAATAATGCATAAAAAATATCGGTCAAGCCCAACTAAGCAAAACCCTTAGGGTTAGCTTATAATTTAAAATAAGATACGGTTATCACATTTTATTAGCGCCACCCTTTCACAATGTAATGTAGGCCCTAGGGTAGGTCCTACGGTACTGCAATCATCAGGAGACGTCTTTGTATTTTAAAATGCACATCTTTCCGACATCCATACCAATAATGCTGTTTTAACACTTTTCTTAAACAAAGATATATTGCTTAAAAGAAATACAAACTTAAAATCATCACATGAGCAGAGATCGTGGAATAATGCTGCTTGAATCTACCCCCCAAATAACATTTGAATCCCTCTGGAAGTGAGATCCACAACCTGATTCATGGTGACTTTGGCACTCACAATCCTTGCCTGTTCACCAAAATGCGTCTTTCCACTTACTCTTTGGCATGCCATGAGAAGCCTCTGGGTGGTATGCACAGCATATTCCCAGCAATTCTTCTCCTGGGCAGCATAATTTGGATCATGATCCTCAAGTATGGCCACAACCTTTTCCAGATTGATGGGGATGTCCTCGCACTCAAATGTAGCAATCTCTGCCTGCTGAAACACAGAAAATTCCGAGTCCGTCACAGGCTTGATGTTGATCCCACAACTCGCACCAGGCCCACATTTTTCTGCCAGGAACACATGTTTCTTACCCCTGATCTTCATCACAACAAGCAGAAATTCATGGTTGATGAAGGATCTGGGGTTGATTCCTCGGCTGATGCTTGAGGAAGCTGAATTGGAGACGCTGTTTGAAAGACCGGACTGGCAGTAGAGTATCCTCTCAAGATACGAGTGTGATGATTTCCGAATTTTGCTGTACTTGGTGATGCGATCCGACTTGACAAAGTTGTGAATTTGGCCTGGAAAGATGGAATTTGGAGAGAAAATTGCATCTGAGGAAGCTTGGAGGGACCCCTTGGCAAAATCTTTCGCAATTTCCCTGCTGCATTCAGCGACATCGATCGATCTTGAGACCCACATTGGGGCCCTTGTGTGTTTGCTATGCCTAGATCTAGAATTTGTTTATGAATTTATTTCTTCCCAAAACAAGTTTTTTTTCCACTTACAACTGTATAAAATATCCTCGTTTTTTTTAATATTAATTGTATACTGTATCATTCGATGGGTGTAAGTTAATGCAAGATCATATGATGGGTGATAAGGCGTACGGTACAGGGCTCCGCTATGGTTCCATTATGAGTGTAGAAGGTGCTCGTGCCTAAAGGCACTTCACCTCATTGGTCCATGTTGGTAACGTCCTTGGGAATGTGTCCGTAAGCTTATGAAACGGACCATGTAAGTACTAGATGGATGGTCATTCTAAACAACTCTACTAAGATTCAAAAATCAAACAATTAGCCTAATTACATATTTATTTGGATATCTAGAGGTTATATGAGGTGCTCCACTGTATTTTAAGACCGTAAGGTCTCTATGGTATGAGATGTGAATACATTTTCTTTCTTTTTTTGTTGCCAAGCAAGAGTGATTTTGAAACATTCTAATAATGGTTTAGGGTTTTTGCCTTCTCTATGAAGTTAACCTATTCCACGGGGTTAGCGCCAGCCCAGATCGAGGAGAGCATTTACAGGTCTCTAGAGGGAAAAACAGATGTTCGAGATCTCACTATCATCACACAGGTTTCAGTCACTTTCGATGGACTTTTCAGGGCTCTGGAGCATGTTAGTGAAACTTTAGAGGATTTTCAGTTTTCCGTGGGTTCATTGGGTTCAAGCGTTGGTACTATCCCATGGTCTTTCATTTGCACAGTGGCTGTTCTCTGCCCACGGTTGCACTCATTGTGGATCACTTGCCAGTCTGTTGTGGGAAAATGTCCAGATGTTAACATCGGACACTTAAGGCGATTCAATTTGAAAGCAGCCAATGTTGATGTCCGTCAAATTGGTGTTTTTGTGGCCTCTTGCAATGGTCTTGAGACAGTCATGGCCTCGAACAAGGCCTTTTCCGGAGCTTGTTTTAAAAGCCAAAGCTTGAGGTTTGTGACGCTTGTAGATTGCTACCAGGGAGGCGGCTGGTTTAGTTATGACCAAGGCCGCAAAGCTGCAGCTCCCGACATTACGTTTCAAACGCCAAAACTTGAAGTCCTGGATGTTGGAGGCCTTCATACGGTGTTACGTTTTTCCTGTGGATCATGTCCTAATCTTTGCCGCTTGAAAACAAGTTTCAACACAAATGTTATTGGTGATTGTGATAACTTGCAACATCTTGTTATCACAAGAGAGTGTCACGACCAGATTTGGAGTCGGGAAAGATTGAATTACAGCAAAAACATTTCTACTCTTGTCCTGAATGAAATCAAGGATTTTGAGGTAAACTCTTTACTAACTGGATTGCTTCTTCTAATAAACTATTTGCAGGCAGTTTATGGTAAAGATGCGGTACTACCTGTGCTAAGCAGGTTAATCATACTGTCTCTTCAGCCAGAGGACGGGCACATAGTTGAGAAGGTTTTCCAAACATGTCCAAAGCTAGAAGAGTTCTTATTCAGCGGAAACTTTCAGCTTGATGATAAGTATCCCTATATGAGAAAAAACACAAAGGAAGAGATTCAAGTCCATACCTTTGTAGCGCCGTTCTCTTCAGGCACCGGATGGCCTCCTTTGCTTCCACCAGCTGAAGCTGTCGACAAAAATGTCAACACTACAAGCCTCAGCATGAGTAAAAAGGACTGGTGTTGTAATTACAAAGAAGTTGATACTGTTACTGTAAGGGCATCAGCCAATTCTCTTACTGCACCGTTTTTCTGCAGTGGTTTCGTCAAGGTTCTTCATAGGCATCTTCGGGTTGTGTACTCTAAAAGCAAGGTGGGGAAATCTTACCTCTGAACTTCAATGATTTCTTTTCTGGTGTTGTTTCAGGATCACAACCTACAATGTGTGGAGTTACCGGCTTCCAATGAAGATGCAAAAAAGCTGAGCAATGAATGTAGCCATGCAACTTTTGGGAAAGGTGAGGGTTTCAAACCCTAATGTATCTTTAACTTGAAATGCTTCCAGGTGATATGGATGTATTAGATCCAACCTATCGTAAATCACTTAAGCTGGATCCTGAGAGCTTTACGACAAACTTTCATCCAGCTGACTATGGAATACTCGATGTGGTTAGAAACATACTTGCTCCATTTGCAACTGAGCTATACCCTGAACTTCACAAGCTCAATGTATACCGGCCAGGGGACTTCTTCAAACCCCACGTTGACACACCCCGTGAAAACCTCTTTGCATCGCTAGTGGTGGTACTTCCTGGAAATCACACAGGCGGTGAACTATTGGTAAGACACAGGGGAATTACAGAAACTCTGGCAGTGCAAGACAGTGAAAGCAAGGTTCATTGGGCAGCGTTTTATTCCAATTGTGAACACGAGGTTAAGGAACTTGAGACGGGTTTCAGAATGACTCTGACATACAACTTATACCGAAGAACGGGAAGTGTAACGTTTTCTCCGATTTTGGATCCTAAAGCTACGGAGATACATCGTCAATTTCAGAGGCTTAAGTCTTTGAAAGGACGCAAGGGACTTCTTCTTGGGTTTCCATGTCGACATACGTATCCTTTTGACAAATTGGACAAACAACTGGACAAGTCGGAGAAGAGGAAGAGGGACGACTCAGTAGAGATTTCTGAGATGCTCAAGGGGGAGGATGCTCTATTGTTTGCTGCAGCAAAGGCCGCTGGATTGAATCCCAAAGCGACGCAGATATGGAAAAAAAATGGTTACTTTGATAAAGACATTTTTGCAAGTTCCAAACTTCAAAATGTACCTCTATTATCAGACGACGGTCAGCGAGAAGAAACACAGCTCCAGGATTTGATTCCTGCATTTAACCATGAGCTTCCACGGGACATCGTATGGATACAAGATGAAAGTCAAAGCCGGTCAGAGAAAAATGGAATTAATTGGCAGGTATGTATGAATTATGTGGACTTCGATTATCAAGCATGTGTATGTTTCAGGTTGGCGGTGGTTTAATGATGTACGGGAACGACGCTACTTACACCAAGGTGTATTGCTCGCTTGCAATATTGGTCAGCATTAACCAGGAAAGTGGCGATGAGGAAACTGGCGATGAAGAAAGCGGCGATGAAGAAAGCGGCTATGAAGAAAGTGACGACGAGAGATCTTTCTAGCTGCCAAAAGTTACGATGTTTCATGCAATTTTTACTTACTTACAATGAAAATACTTTAAGAGATTCAAAAGAAAAAAATAATTAATATTTTATTTCTTTTGATGTGTGAACGGAATAGTTTCAAATTAAAAGCTTTACATTTTTAAAACATGAAACTAAAGAACAAAGCTTTTCAAAATGATTTGGATAAATAAAGTCAACTCAACAAGTTTGCCATAGAAGCAAATGCCTTACCGCAGGCAGCAATTACCGCCCCGCTCTCATCGATCCTGCAAGAGGTTTGCATTTCCTGGACCTTCCTCAAAATCGATTCCTGCATCCATCTACATTAGCTCCCAAGCCCTAAATCCCAAACCCTAACCCTAACCCTCACCACTACCAACGTACCATCAACGAGCCCTCCCTTGCATGGTGAGCATCCATCTCCCGAAACAATGCCATCCACTTGAGACTCTCAACGTCCTGATCTTGTCTTAAGTTGCACCGGAACATGTCCAAAACCCCACGAACTCGTCTCCTACTCCGCTTCAAAGCTGAAGAAACACCCAAGTTTTCTAGAAAATCCAATTTTTTTCTAGACCTCACCTGAGATCCGAACCTTCAAGTCCTGCTGAATGAGTTCCAGCCAGAACACAGCGATCCGAGCAGCTGCAAAATCCAAATGAAACACTGAGAACGACCTCAAAGATAAAACCGCACCTGGTCTGATGAACTGCGGTCGTAGAGTTCCTCCGTCTGCATCCGATTCCGGCTCGGGTCGATCGATCCTCAGTTGTTCATCAGCGATCCCAACTCTCAGATCCGTCGTCGAATTCAAGCACTGCGAGTCCTCCCCAGTTGCAAGTTCCGAAGTTCTTGAGCGTTTCACAGCGTCGTCCACCACTACGTTTTCATCAGGCTTGCGTTTTCTCGACCCGAAAGAACGTTGCCTGCAGAAGGGCTTCCACTTGTGCAAGGGCGAGCGTCGTGGTTCACCATGCAACGTCGCAGTCGATGGTTCACCCTGGGTACTGTTACCATTATCGTTAGGGCATGGTTCGTGGTCCTTGTCCAATGCTAAGAAGAGCATATCCATGGCCTCAGCATCTACCATGAACCACGTCAGAATATTCTGCATATGCTACCGCGCGCAAAACATTCAACATCAGAATAAACTACGTATATTCTCTATATGCCTGGGCATCATGATGGAATATACCAGGAATATAATGATAGACAACTATGCGAACTGGCGAGTACAATACGAATACGTACATACCTTTGGAAAGCTTCGAATTCGGAGCGGCGTTTTCCTTGTCTTCCTCAGCTCTTCGCGAACCGCCGCATCGCATCTAACCACGAAAATCACGATCAGTGGAGGTCGAATCAGATCTATGCCACAAAAATTCAAAAATTTCCTCCGACATTTTCTTCGAATTGGGGATGAGCTTACCAGCGTTTTCCGCGTCGGAGGGTTGGAAGGTTGCGACGGCGCGAGGCTCGCCAGCGGCTTCATCCTCCCGCCGTGGACGCCATCGTCGCCGTCGTCGTCGTCGATGACGCGGGCACTGCGGGACATGGCGTCCGACGGTGACTGCGGATACCAAGTGCGCGCGAGCAACGCGAAAAACGTACAGCCCTAAGAAACACGCATTTCAAAAACCCGCCATGGTCGACTGCCACGTCCCCCGCCCATCACCGATTCAAACGTTCACGTCCACGTGGAATCGAGAATATACGTTTCATTATTTATTTATTTTAGTCCGGCCTACATTTACATACAAAAAGGGATCATCCCATCCTCATCAAAGTGGTATGAAAACAAACCCAAACTTCTTGTCGTTGAGCAATACAATTTAAGGATTAAATTTCAGATATTCCAGGGACAAATGTAGTATTCGTTGGATTCCCTTGGATATCAAACGCAGAACAATGGTCCACAACCATTGTGCAAGCTAGCAGCTCTTACTTAGTGAGGAGAGAGGCTGCTATTAGGAGCTACGAAAACGGCAAAGTGAGAAGCAGCACCGTTCACACCCCCTTAAGATAAACACAGACAATTTCATTTTATGTGGCTCGTGCCCTTGAGAAGGCTGGACCACCGTTGACACTGCTGGTCCACCAATTTCTTGCTTTGTACCTTGTCCCCTTTGAACAATTCAATAGCTGAAATTGTTGGATTACAGGCTGAATTGGTGTAACCTCCGACTTTCCTTATGTCGTTGTGGTATCGTGGAATATTCGTAGCAGATATAGACAAGTGAATGACAATAATATATCGTATTGTAATAATTTGGAGAATTGTGGTAGTATTATATAGACAAGTGAATGACAATAAGATTAAGCTCCCAATTAGTGTTCGATCTGGGTTAGCGAAGCAGTAGGTTACTGCCAACCAGCAAATTCCTACTGCTCTTTTTGCCTATTGCTTCGCTGAGCGAAAGCTTTGAACTCAAAGGTGGATATAGCATCATTTAACATGTAATCTCTGAAGTAAAGTTTAAGCTGGTGTACAATATACAGCGCTCTGTATATTGTACACCAGCTTAACCAACAAGGTTCGTAGAGTTGCATATTTTCATCCACTGCCCTGATAGTGGTGAATACAGAAATACTTCCTCATGCCCGCTCTTGCGTACTTGCAATGAGTTAATTTGCATTTGTAGAAACTACAAGGATTAGGGTTTAAGGTTTAGTTAACCCTGTCTATATACATTTTGCCAAAAGTTCTCATGTTTTCATATTTAATAAAACATCACAAGAAAAGAACATTTAGTACGTCTTAGGACATTTAAAGTCTTCATTCCAATCTTCGCTGCCAACACAATGGTGGCAAACAAAGAGACCCGTGGGATCCCTGCGATCCTTGATAGCTTTGAGCTTGGAGTAGTGAGAACCGTAGAAAGAAAACTGCCAGTCAACCTGCTTGTAGCTGGCCTCGTTAACGTATGCACCTGAACCAGGAGTAACATCCTCCATGACTTTTGTAGCCTTGTTCAAAGCCTCCAACTCTGCCTCCCTCTCCTCGATTTCACCATCTCCACTGTCTGATCTAACCACCACGTGCCAAATAGCCTTTCTCCAAGCAGGATTGACCGCGTTGTCAACCTTGGGATGGGAAACAACACCTCCGGCAACAGAGAGTCCGAGGATATTAGGCAAGATGTCTGGTGTATTAAGTGCATTCACTAGCATCTCACCTATTTGCTTAGGGTTGCTCTCCAAATTATGCCTCGGAATGAGCCTGCTGCCAAGTTGACGGTTCTGTCCGATTCTATCAACACACATTCCGTTGTCCATATTGTTGCCGTAGACAGCACAAATAGTAGCTTTAAACCAATCATCGTAGGTCCCATACTGAGTCACATCGGATAAAAACATGCTCAGGCTTGGGTGAGATGAGACGTAGTTGAATAGAGACTCCATGCTGGAATTGACAAAGCTAGGATCTTTGTCAATGGCAAAGTAGTTGAGGAGCAATGAGTTAGGCCTTAAGACAAAGGTGCCTGACCATCCCATATCTGTAAGATTAGGGTGCACAGCTGCAAACTCAGAAAGGAAATCCTGAAAACTAGGGGTGTCTTTAGCATTAAACCCAAAAAGTCCGCCCAGAATCTTGCTTGGCGCGGGGTGTGTAGCATAGGTGACACTAATAACCACACCAAAAGTACCACCACCACCTCCTCGCATTGCCCAAAAGATATCCTCGTTGCAGCAGCTGTTTGCAGTAATGTGCTCTCCAGAAGCAGTGACCAACTCAATCTCTAAAACATTATCTGCTCCAAGACCAAACGAGGGGGACAGGTTACTGTGTCCTGCACCTTGCCACCATCCTCCAGCAGCACCAACAGAGGTACTTAAAGCTCCAACGACAACAACGTTGTGGGCTGTAGCAGCTGAGTAGACTTCGTGCCATTGTACACCAGCTCCAACCTTGACTGCCGAAACAGACTCTCCAAGACAAGAGTGGTACTGGAAAAAGTCTATATTCTTCAAACTGTGCATCCAAAGACTGAGTGCTCCCCGGGCAGTGCTTTTGCCAAAATAATCATGACCAGTATTTTTTATGACAAGACGAAGATTGTGGTACTTGGCGAAGGCAATTGCTACTTGAACGTCAACCGCGCTTGAAACGTTGACCGCATAAACTGGTACTGAACCTTGTTGGCATGGCGTATCCCGGCTGGTATTCACGAAACACGATTCTTTACCATATGTCTCATACTGTGGAAGCTCAAGAGCTCCAGGAAATTGAGATTTCCAAAGACTGTCGGACCACAAAGTGATCGTCTCATTGCAAGCCCTTTCATCATAGTAGGGATCGTGACAAGCAAATGCAGTTGGGAGTGGTCTAAGCAGCTTCCCTCCAATTGATTGATTGAACCTTGCCCACACAATTTCCCGCGGGAAGCAATCATCACCATATAAACACTTGCATGACCTCTTAGGAAGGCTCCAAGCCGAACCAAAAGAAAGGAGAACAAGAACTAGAATGAAGACTGGACGAGCCATAGTCTGTAGTAAATTTCGCTTCATATTCTTTACCTTTAAATGTCAGCGGTGGACGTACCAAAATAACCATAATAGAAAATAGCTGGTGCCATTTTAAGCACAACGGATTAGTATCATCCATCATCTTCTGTATGGACCTGTTCTTGGAAAGCAGGCCGACAAACCTTTTTGCCTGAGTTAATGAAATGGAAAAATTCCTTATCATTTTTTTTTACCACAAATGGGACATTGTATTAGAGGAGATTTTATACGAGGACTCTTCCATACTCTTGCCTTCCAAAAGGTTTATGCAAATATCATAGGCTCGAGGGAAACAACTGTACTAGTCTTGAAGTACCAGGCTTTAAACCCCGTCTATCCCACTCATTTCTGTATAACCATGCCGCATATAATAACGAAATA
>LDJE01102722.1:0-13827 GCA_001021135.1 Selaginella kraussiana
AATATTTAAAAGTGGTTTGTGCCGAAGGTATGATTGTTTCATATGTTTGGCATTTTAAAATAACTTATAATTCAATATTTTTAGAAATCAAAATCTTGCAGTCTTGAAAATATTTTTATTTAAATTGAAAAACTGAAATGACTGCCGCTAGTACTGTGTGAACAGTGTTAGTAGATTTGCCTATAAACTGCTGCAACTGGTATACAAAAATTAGACAAAAATTAAGAATAGAGCTGTACTTGTGGTAATGCTGTAGATAGTGTTTTTGTTGTATTTCATATTTCTATTGAATTTATGGGTAGTCCCGATGGTTACCTATGGAAATGGTACCAATCATGCAGTGAAACCATGTTTTAAGGCGAGCAAATCAATCAAGTGTGTAGTGATAGTATTATTCTTACTTAGCCCAGAAAACCTTAAGGCTGAAGAAGATAAACGCTAAGACAAGTGAACTCGGAGTTGAAACGCTTCATCTTTGGTCCTGATCAATTATTTTCCGTCACATGGTTGCAGTAGCCGTCGGATCAGATCCAATCAGCAAAAAATCAAAACATCAAGTCCTTAAAAACCTCTCAGCCGACGTCCGATGAAAAGCATCACAACCATCCATCCTTAGCAAATTATAGTGTACATGAAAATATATTCAGTTTATAAAACTTGCATGAACCATTATTTGCAATGTATGAATTTCTGAATGCAATGTAAATGTTTAAACCATTATAAACTCACATTTTATTTCTTGATACCACTGAGTAAACAACAATGCTATGATGTTAAGGTGGAGGATGAATGCATATTTTTCTCGATCGCTCAGTTTTCTCGGAGATTCGATAGAGTCATGGAGTGTTAGGAGATGAATCGGACACTTTTCAAAATGTCAATGCTGAAGCTTGGAGTATTTGTGAATGAGGTGTTTAAGTATTGAGATGAGCTACTTGAGGCTCTAGGCCTCTACACGTCGTCTCACGGACCATAGGGGCTTTAAGAGAAAATAGATTTATTCAATTCAATATCCTATGCACAAAAGCTGTTTGGGTTACGCTGAAAAGTTGCTTGCGAAGGACTTCCACTTGACTTTGAGTTCCATAAATTCCACCTCTCCCCAGTGTAGTAAATGGTTACAATATTTGTCATCCAATACAAGTACTGAACTCAGACCAGTTATCAAAGTGTACTCTCAATTCCAGGTCACCACGTCCTGGTTGATGCCACCATCGTCCAACTGGGAAATGAAACATTCAATAGTGCAACCAGGTGATCAACTTCCAATTGCATCAATAGTACCTGAAACAAACAACCAGATTTAGCATCAGTTTTTGAAAATGCTACCAACAAATACTGTTAGTAGCCTTTCTCAATCTGTTGGCGTTTAGGTGTTATTGTGAGTGAGGACATGTCATCGTGGGTGGAAACCCCTGTTTTTAAGGGCATGCTCGCAAACTGTTTTTTAGGCAAACATAGAAGCTTGTGAGTTCGGACGGTATTGGAGTTGGTCGCTTGTCAACTGAGAAAGTGACATCCCTTGCATTCTTCAAATTCAATGTTCTTGGAAAAACCTCAAGACTACAAGCCTAGACTCACTCGCAATCTCTACCATACAGTCTTCGGCTCGTCTATGGTACCAAGGTTGGAGATGGACGAGGGCTTTAGGGCTATAGTACGAGCAATGTTTTCATACGTGATGACGTCGTGATAGCTAGCATCATACCGTGTATTCATCTTTCCACTTGGTTTTGAAAAAGTGTGTTCGTCTTCCAACGGAAACACATTTCACCAATGTATATGCAAAAGTCCCTAAATTTTCATAGTTATAATTCCTCGCATTACTATCGTAGTTGCTTCTATCTGTTTCAAACGTTGCACAACAATTTCGGATATAAAATAGCTTTCTTATTCTATAGTCAGGTTGGAATACATTGACATGAGGAACGCTGCTCGGTTACGGACCTGAGGGACTCGTAACGTCAAAAGATGATGATAATGGTCATGGTAAAGCAACGTACCTTCGTTGCAAAAGTTCGATAGTCCCCACATGAGATTCGCACAGCCAGGTTCTTGAGGACGCCCATCCAACACTCAAACGCCGTAGCTTCGTTCCTGAAGTTGGCTTCGTACCTTAACCATCGTAACCATGGTAAGACCGTGAGGTTCAGGATGCCCCAAGAAATGCGTACCTTAACCATAGGTCCGCCAGGTTTAGCACATGGAGTAGCTCCACGAAATCCACATCGGGAACCCTCGGGTCCATGACCTTGAGTTTCGAAATGATATCCTCGGGACATCTCTTGAGCTGAAACCCAAATTCAATTTTTTAACCTTTCTAAGGAAATAATAAATCTTTAAAACTTACATTTTCCGAAGCCATGGTTGATAGAAGCTGGAACGCGATCTCCCTTTGGAGCTGCTCGACCCGAAGACGAGTACCACGGAGCTTCTTCGTGACATGCAGAATATTGATGGGATCCCCGTTAAACCTGGAAGCTACCATGGTAAGCACCTGAAGAATCCGGTGGTACTAACCGTGCCAAGCAAGTAGCGAACTGCTGGACGCTGGCGTCCCACTCCTCGTCTCCAAAGTAGTCGATCACTGCCTCAATGCAGTCCTGGATCGAGCACGAAAGAGCCAGCATCCGCCGATCCAACGAGCACCGAGCAAGAACTCGGAGCAGCTCTACGGAGTCCGAGGCCGAGAAGAGCTTCAAATGCCTGGAGTCCGAGATCAAAACCAAAAAAATCAAATGGAAAATTCTTACCTTTTCTCGTAACAGCAGCGGACGAAATCCAATAACGAGATGATATTCGGAGGTGGTCCGAAGGGTCCGCTGGTACCTGCCAAACGTATACGACGTTGGTAAGCACTTCGTAGAAAAATACCTGATGCTGGGGATGCCGACGAGACGTTGCCATCGTATCCGTATGTGCAAAATGCCTCTAAAACACGACCTGACGTTGGACGCCAGATTCCCTGTACGAGGATACGAATACACATACGTTTGATGTCACATGGAACACCATGGCTTACGGGATCATTGGAGACCGACAATTCGCAGAGAATCTTGCACGCAGACCTTTCAACATGCCTGTCCTTAGTGTACGCCACTATAATATTAAAAAAAAAGTTAAAACAGTAGTTAAATTAATATATCGTGGCACTCACTTGTATGAAAAATCCATTCTTGAACGACCGGGTCGCCCTTCGCAAGGGGGAGGATCCAATTCCCTGATATGAGCCTGGACATGTCGCCTAAACGCATTGTCAATATTATAATATTATAAAACTATAAACGATCGATGAAGATTATTAATACTATTAACACTTACATTGTAGTATTAAAAAACTATATACTTATAAAGAATTATAAAATACAAACACGACAGCTAATAGACCGTAAACGCCATACGCCATATTAATACTAATAACACTATAATTCTCTTAACAATATTAGTACCTTCAGCCACGTCTGAGAACGACGACATGGACGCTGCAGCCGTAACCATGGTCTTAAAAATCTCCGGTTCACGGCATTCGGGTGCTTTTTTCTGCAAAAAGCCGACTACCATGAACAAATACCACGTAAACTTCACGAAGCGAACCTGCGGGCCGAACACAATTTCACCCCATTTGGGTGGTTCCACCATGTCAGAACCATCTCCAACCTGATGGTATCACCGAGCGTCAGGAAGTAGAACCTTAAACGTACCTCGTCACCACATTGGTCGATGTACTTCTCAAGCATCCGATGGTCACCGACCTCCTCCTCCTCGTCTTCGTCGTCCGAAATCAGGTACCGAGGTTTCTTCTTCGGCTTTGCTTCTACCAAAGGATTTTCCCTGGCGATTTGTTGTTCCGCAAGGAGATCATCCAGACCGACCACAAGCTTCAGCTTGTTCCTGAAACAAATCGTCAAACACCATTACCATCGATGGTACTACCATGATGGTACTAGCAAAAAATGCAGGATATACCATCTTCAAGCATAAATGCCATATATTATATAATAATCTAAGCGCAGTTACTGGGCGGCCATTACCACGGTAAGACCCGCGGTGATCCCAGTGCGCACTTACTTTCTGCTGAAGGCCTTTGGAGGGGGATCGGAGTGCATCCAGTCCTCGTCGTCCATTTTTCGCGAAAAACCCTACAAAACGAAGCCAAGAACCCTAAAATCAATTTAGGGTTCTAGTTGTTTGGCGATTCCCTTCCCCACGGTCACGATGACGCTCGTAGCGCCCGTAGCAAGCAGCGCGTCGGGACTGCTGGCTATGCTCGACGAAGATCAGGAGGCGCTCCGCAAGTACGCGCTGGAACAGCTCAACCGGCTCATGCCCCACTTCTGGCCCGAAGTTTCGCCCTACATCTCGACCATGTAAGATTTTGACTATTAGATCGATGGTTTTTGAGGTGTTTTTGCAGCGAGGGCATGTTTGAGAGTGACTACACTGAATCCCTCAAGAAGCAGGAAGGAAAACAGGAATTGAAGAACCTTGCTTCCCTCGTTGTTTCAAAGGTATGGATTTCGTAGCGTGAACGTTTGCGTTTTGCTCATAGTATATTGTTCAGGTTTACTACTTTCTTGGGGAGCTAAACGAGGCGCTAAACTCTGCCCTAAACGCCGGGAAGCTTTTCGACGTCTCGGACGATTCAGAATACGTGCAAACCCTTGTCGGTAAGTACACATTTTATTAAATTATATTTGTTCAATGTTTGTTAATTGTACTTGTATTAGCGCATGTTAATTACGTTGTGAAATGTATTATGGTATTAATCTAATTGGTTAACTTTCCCAGCGAAATGCATTGACGAGTACGTTGCACTTCGATGGAGGACCGAATCCGATGCCCCTCCTCCCAATCCGCAGCTTGTGGCGATTGTTGAACGAATGCTCGACAAGTAAGTCTTTGATCCTCGCAGCTTTGGAAAATTTAGGGTTTTCTTCAGGTGCATGGTTGATGGAAAAATCGAGCAAGCCATCGGGCTGTCACTGGAGTGCCGAAGACTCGATTATCTCGAGAAGGCGATCACCACGAGCAACAACGTACCGGCGATGCTGGCGTACTGCTTCAAGCTTTCGCAGTCATACGTCGACAGGCGCGTCTTCAGAGAGGAGGTAAACCATAGCCCTAACCCTAACCCTGAAACCTAATGCTTTCCGGTCCAGGTGCTCCGGCTCATTGTCAAGCTTCACGAGGGCACGCCATCGCCCGATTACATCACCGTCTCACAGTGCCTGATGTTCTTGAACGACCCGGCAGCCGTGGCTCGGATCCTCGACAAGCTACTCAAGAACTCCGACACGGTAAATTTTTCAGCGTTTCTTTGAGGTCGGGTCTGAAATTCCGATGTTTTTTTTTCAGCTTTTGGCTTACCAGATAGCATTTGACCTATTTGAGAACGAGAACCACCACTTCCTCCTCAAGGTCACGGAGCACCTTCCCGAGACGGCGGCGGGACCTTCGTCGAGTTCGACCACGGAGAACGCCGAGGGGAATGGGAACGCTGAGCATATGGAAGGCGTGAGCACCACCCAGGCAGATCCGACGGTGGCTGTTGAAGAAACCAGCTACATTGAGAGATTGAAGAGGCTCAAGGGGGTTCTCTCCGGAGAAACTCCCACTAACCTGAATTTGCAGTTTTTATACAGCCGGAACAAGTAAGTTTTATTGATTTTTCGTAGTTTTACAGGGAATTAATCGCGTGAGTTTTCAGGTCCGACCTCCTCATTCTGAAAACGATCAAGCAGTCGGTCGAGATGAGAAACAGCGTCTGCCACAGCGCTACGATCTGCGCGAACGCCCTCATGCATGCGGGTACCACGGTCGACACATTTCTCCGAGACAATCTGGTGAGTTTTAGGGTTTAGGGTTAGGGTGTAGATTTAGGGAGGGGGTTAAGTTTAGAGCTTGTATTAACACTTTCTTTGTGACTACAGGAATGGCTCAGCCGTGCGACGAACTGGGCGAAGTTCACCGCCACTGCCGGCTTGGGTGTGATCCACCGAGGCCATCACCAGCAAGGACGAGCTCTCATGGCGCCCTACTTGCCAGCCGACGGTGGTAGTGCCGGAAGCCCGTTCTCGGAAGGCGGTGCCCTCTATGCGCTCGGTTTGATCCATGCAAATCACGGAGAGGGAATCAAGCAGTTCCTGCTCGACTGCCTGAGGGACACTACCATGGAGGTATAATTGTGACTTTGGAGTACGTACGGAAATTTATGGTTTTTCTTCAGGTGACGCAACACGGTGCCTGCCTCGGACTCGGACTCGCAATGCTCGGCACCGCCGATGAAGAGGTGTACGAGGATCTCAAGGCGACCCTCTATTCGGACAGTGCCATCGCTGGTGAGGCCGCTAGCATTGCGATGGGGTTGGTGCTGGTCGGAACTTGCAGCGAGAAGGCTGCGGAGATGCTGGCTTACGCCCACGACACTCAACACGAGAAGATCATCAGGTAAACCCTTAATTTCGATGGGTTTTGAGCTCAGTTTTTTTTCCTCAGGGGTTTGGCACTTGGGATTGCACTAGTGGTCTATGGGTGCGAGGAGAAGGCTGATACCCTAATCGAGCAGTTGACCATCGATCAAGACCCGATTCTTCGATACGGTGGTATGTACGCGCTCGCTCTTGCGTACAGAGGCACCGCCAACAACAGAGCCATCAAGCGTCTGCTTCATTTCGCCGTCTCTGACGTGAGCGACGATGTGCGACGAGCGGCAGTGCTCGCCCTCGGCTTCGTCCTCTGCGCGCAGCCGCATCAGGTTTGTTTCAGGGTTAGGGTTCCAACCCTAGGACGATTATTGACGATTTTGTGACCTTGCAGACACCGAGAATCGTCTCCCTCCTCTCGGAGTCGTATAATGCGCACGTCCGATATGGAGCGGCTATGGCCGTGGGGATTTCGTGCGCCGGAACCGCCTCCAGTGAAGCCATCGCCCTCTTGGAGCCGCTTTCATCCGACGCCGTCGACTTCGTCCGGCAAGGCGCCCTCATGGCCATGGCCATGGTCCTCATGCAAACCACGGACGCCCAGCACCCACACGTTACTGTCTTCAGGTACCCTTACCATGGTACAACCATCGCAACTTGCTCACTTTGTCTTTCAGGCGTCACTTGGACAAGATCGTCGCGGACAAGCACGAGGACACCATGAGCAAGATGGGTGCGATCCTTGCCTACGGAATCCTGGACGCTGGCGGCCGGAACGTTACCATCGCGCTCCAGTCGAGATCAGGGCACGACCGGATGATGGCCGTGGTGGGAATGGCCGTGTTCACGCAGTTCTGGTACTGGTACCCCCTGACCTACTTCGTTAGCCTGGCGTTCGCACCCACGGCGTTCATTGGACTCAACGAGGACCTGAGGATGCCCAAGTTCGACATTGTCTCGGACGCTAAGCCGGCGCTGTTCGCATACCCGCCGCCGACGACGCCTCCATCGACGTCCGCGAGCATGAAGCTGCCGACGGCAGTACTGTCGACGTCCGGGAAGTCGAAGAAGTCCAAGAAAGACGCCGCCAGTGCCGCCGCCGCCGCCGCTGCTCCCAAAGCCGATGCGCCCGGTAGCTCTCAGCAAATGGACACCGCCCCCACAAACGAAGACTCTCAGCGGGAATCGTCCGATGCAATGGAGGTACGTGGTTTAGGGTTTCGCGGTTTAATGTATGAATCCTAAATGAAATCATAAACCCGACGGGTTAGGGTTTATGGCTCATTGCTCATTTCGTTGGGATTTTGTGCAGGTCGACATTGACAGTAAACCTCAGGAGGCTCAGGGTACCTTGCTGGCGAACCCCGCGAGGGTTGTGCCTCTTCAAGAGGAGACCATCAAGTTTCCCGTGGGCTGTCGGTTTGCGCCGGTGAAGAATACCCATGCGGGATTTGTGCTTCTCCAAGACTTGGACCCCCATGAGCCTGTGGAGCTGGTTTCGACCGATTCACCGGCTCCAGTGGCTTCTGCTACTGCTCCTGCTCCTGCTGCAAATGAGGGTGCCAATCCGGCTCCCAACGAGGATATGGATCCCTCTCCTCCTGAGCCGTTCACCTATGTCCCGTGATCTAGTATTTTTTGTTAATTTAAACATTCACAAATGCTCACAGTTACTAAGAATGTGGTTTGAACAATTTCATTGCAATGTTTCAGGTCTTGTTAAGTTTTCCGTAATTGATTATTTCCACATTGCTCTTCTTTATTGCCAATAATTTGCACTAATGGAGGAAGGGTCTGCCTTCCGAAGATTTGGAGCCTAGATTCTAGACTTGGAGCTCTCTCGTTATTTTTTTGAATGTTCTTGTTAGCCATGATTATATCCTTCCAAGTGCTCCAGAGACATAGTCTACAAACCGGCTAAGTTCTGAAATCCACCCAAAAGGGCTTTCAAAGGACAGGCCATTTACACAAATTGGAGAATCTCATGAGATCAACTATGCATAAAAAATGCTATCACCACATAAGCAAGGTTCCTCAAGAAGCGAGAACTATCGAAGTTACGCAACTAAGGTACGTTGCTTACCATTAGTATAGCCTCAACTTTGACGTTACGATTCTTATAAATGTTTATACTCAACCCTAAAACCCCAAAGCCCTAAAGGGAAACGAATATCCATCGGGTTTATGCCCTTTGCGTATGAAATAAAGAGTTCTGCCATCCGTTGGATCCTGGTGCATCCAGCGGTGGTAATTCTTAACACATTTTAAACGGGGAGTTTTAGCTTAACCCGATCGTGCGTCCTAGTGGTAAACCCTAGCTTGGATCTCGCACGCGCCTTTGGTAAGTTCCATCTTGAGCTCCGTGGTTACGACGGTGACGCTGGTGACCATAGATCGCAACCATGGATGAAGAGTACGACGTGATCGTTCTTGGAACTGGCCTCAAGGAGTGCATTCTCAGTGGTTTGCTCTCCGTCGATGGTCTCAAGGTGGGCGGTTTCATGCAATTGCTTGAATCGATCGTCTGATGGCGCTTGTCTGATTGCTCGCAGGTTCTTCACATGGATCGGAATGACTACTATGGTGGCGAATCCGCGTCGCTCAGCCTTGTTCAGGTATCAATCGCATTGGATGAAGAACGCTGAGCAGGGATTTTTCGTGGTTTTTCGCAGCTATGGCAGAAGTTCCGGGGTGGTGACAAGCCGCCGACGACGTTGGGAGCGAGCAGGGACTACAACGTAGATATGATTCCCAAGGTATGCTTAAACTTCGGGTTTTGCACTAAACCGTCGGTTTAACCGTCGTTAAACCATTGATTGTTGATAGTTCATGATGGCCAATGGTCAACTGGTTCGCGTCCTCATACACACGGACGTGGTCAAGTACTTGCAATTCAGGGCTGTTGACGGGAGCTACGTATTCAACAAGGGCAAGGTATACGGAATATACGTATTTTATTTCGTATATACGTGGGTTTTGTGGGGGGTTTTTTTAGGTTCACAAAGTCCCTGCCACTGATGTGGAAGCCCTGAAATCCCCACTCATGGGGATCTTCGAGAAACGTAGGGCTCGAAGTTTCTTCATCTACGTACAAAACTACGACGAGAAAGACTTTAAGACCCACGATGGACTCGATCTTACCAGGGTGACGTCCAGGGAACTGTTCTCGTAAGTATTCTCCGAATTTTCGCGTTTTTTGAGCATTTTGGGGAGCATTTTTACATTTATTGGGGCATTTTTTTGCGTTTATTTGCTGATATATCTTGTAGGAAATTCGGTGTCGACGACAATACGGTCGACTTCATTGGCCATTCATTGGCACTTCATCGTGACGATCGCTACTTGCAGGAGCCTGCCCTTGAAACCGTGAAGAGGGTTAAGGTATGTTTAGGGCTAAACTTCGGGTTTACGAACTAACTACGGTGCTGTAGCTCTACGCTGAGTCGCTGGCCCGTTTCAATGGCGGTTCGCCGTATATATACCCTCTGTACGGTCTTGGTGAGCTTCCACAGGTACGTACGCAGTACCGTATATTTCATTGATTTTCAATGTTTATTGCAGGCCTTTGCGCGACTTAGTGCCGTCTACGGTGGAACTTACATGCTTCAGAAGCCCGATTGCACTGTACGTACTTTCTTGCATTTTTCGGCGTTTATATACGTATTTTGCAGATTGAATTCGACGAGATGGGTAAAGTTCGGGGTGTTACTTCCGAGGGTGAAACCGCGAGGGCGAAGAAAGTCGTGTGCGATCCAACGTACGCACGAAACAAGGTATTTTTCTACTCGGGTTTAGGGTTTAGGGTTATACGGTTTACGTATCAGGTTCGTAAAGTTGGGAGAGTCGTCCGGGCGATCTGCATCATGAGCCACCCCATTCCGAGCACGAACGATTCGGCGTCTTGTCAAATCATCGTCCCGCAAAAGCAGCTGCCGACTCGCAACTCGGACATGTAAGTCGGATGTCATCTCGGACTCGTGCTCGGACTCATGCTCGGCCCCTTTTGCAGGTACATCTTTTGCTGCTCGTACTCGCACAATGTGGCCCCCAAGGGGAAGTACATTGCGTTCGTGTCGACCGAGGTCGAGACCGACAATCCGCAGGCCGAGCTCGAGCCCGGACTCCGTCTTCTCGGCCCCGTCGACGAGATGTTCATCGACGTCTACGACCGGCTTGAGCCCGTGAACGACTGGACCCTCGACAATTGTTTCATTTCCAAGGTGGGTTTTTTATTTAATTTAAAAATGCCCGCGAATATTCGGTTTTATTCAGAGCTACGATCCGACTACGCATTTCGAGACGACGGTGCAAGACGTCCTTGCCATGTACACTCGCATCACTGGAAAGGTGAGGGGGCTTTTTATTAGGGCAAAGGAAAGTTTGTTTATACGGATATTCATGGTATATACGCAGGTTCTGGACTTGAGTGTGGACCTCAGTGCTGCAAGTGCTGCCGAGGAATGATGATATTCTGAGCTTGCGATATCAAGAATGCAGTGCCGCAATGTAAATGGAGGGGACTGGCCATTTCTTGCTGCTTTTCTCTTTTTTTTTCCTGGCTTTTCCGCTTTTTAATTATGCCTTCAGGTGTCCCGAAAAAAATTTTGTGGCCAGAAAATAATGGAAAATCAAAATAAAATGCGAAAGCCTGCTTGCTTCTCAGAAGCAGAGAGCACTAGTACTGAGCTAATCAACTCTGGTCATGGAAAAAAAAAATTGTTTGGTCATAGAAATTCCCGAACATCGGAATGATGATGTCAGCAGTACACGTAGGCCTGTCCACGTGGCGCGGTTGGGGCCATTGGATTCCGCCTCCATGCAATTTCAGTGGTTCAGTGTACTGTATCAGCCCACCATGGAATGCCAATCTCACGTTTAAATACTTTCTATATTCGTACCATATTCTCCCAGTATTTATGAGCAGTCTCTGTGAGGTCTCATCAGTCCACAGCTTTCACCTTGAGCTCCCATTCAACTTTGCTGTTCGGTAAGCCTCAGACACTTGCTTTGCATACAGTTCTTGAGTTTTTGATAGTTCTTGATGCTTTCGCGCAATATGTCCCCGCAAGCTGTCCCCTTTAGTTGAATTCCATGTTTGCAAGATGTTGTTGTATACGACAAATTGTTGTTGTATAGAGTCTTGACACTAAGCCGTCAACATCAACAATAGACGTATACATTCATCGTTGTGAATTGCTCATTCGTCTTGTACTAAATGCTCTCGTAGTTTAGATTGCCATTCGTCCCTTCTTAAATGTTCTCGTAGTTTACATTGCCGTGAAAGGTATTCGTCCCTTGTGCTAAATGTTCTCGTAGTTTACGTTGCCATGCCTTGTGTGTTCTAGCTGTAGGCAAGTCTGCCAGCCTTCACCACCTTCGCCAATTTGCGCCTAAATCGTGCTCTGCGCCTGTGCCACGCAGTGCATATTTTTCTGTGTACTTTCATGCATAAATACGTCCATAGAGCGAGGTTCAGGCAGTGTGCTCCTGCTCGCTTTCTTGTAGATCTGTGCGTCTCGTCTAACTTTCCTCTATTGTAGACATGCCTGGAGAAATGCTTGAAAGCGTCAATGGGACTGTCTCTGAAAGCATCCCCTTGATCGATCTCGCACCATTTTTCCAGCCTGAGAGTCCTGATGTTCTAGCTGCTAGAGAGGAGAAGATCCATGAGATTCATTCAGCATGCTCGGAGTGGGGCTTTTTCCAAGTGATCAACCATCCGCTCGACTGCAACTTGATCAACGAGTCGCTTAAAGTCTCCGAGGACTTTTTCAGCCTTCCTTTCGAGGTCAAGAAGGAAGCTAGCCTTCCTGCGGGCTTGTCTCCTGTTCCACTTGGTTTCTGCTACAACTCCGGGCTCGATGGTAGAGTTGAGAACAAGGAGCACGTCTTTTTCTTTGCCGAAGATAACAGCAAGGCTGCCGAGACCGGCTATGCTCAGTACAATGTGTGGCCGAAGAAACCGGAGAATTACGAGTATGTTTTTTTGCTCACTTTTCCTCTTATGTGGTTTTAACTCTTTTTATCGATGTATGCATCAGGCCTATCATCGGGAACTTGCTCAAAGAGACTCAGAAAGCTGCGATCTTCCTTCTCAGCCTGATCTCGATGAGTTTGGGACTTCCCAAGGATTACCTCTACGAGCACTACGAGGACAAGATGAACGCTTTGATCATGTTGCATTACCCTCCTTCGGACAAGCAGGAGGAGATCGGTTTGTCCAAGCATCAAGACGGCAACATACTCAGCGTGGTTGCACAGAGTGAAATCCCGGGACTTCAGATATTGAGGAACGGGAAGTGGGTTACCATCAAGCCTCGCCCCAACTGTCTGGTTGTCAACGTTGGTGACATCGTTCAGGTGAATACCACTCTAGACTAATGTGGACTTCAATTCTGAGTGTGAGCTTTTCAGGTCTGGACTAACGACTTGTACAAGAGTGTTTTGCATCGCGTTATAAGTAACAAGGAAGGCACTCGTTACTCGTTCTCCTTCTCATGTGTTCCGGGCGTTACCACCGAAGTGAAGCCCTTGCCGCAGTTTACCACCGACATTCAGAAGGAAGCTCGCTACCGCACCTTCCGTTATGGGGAGTACATGATGTATAGGTTCGAGAACAAGAAGGTGGACGGCCCCAACTCTGAAGAGATCACTATTAAGTACTATTCGACTGCAAAGGACGGAGCCAAGGAGTGAGACCGAGGACCATATTTTAGCTTGTATTTCGTCAATAACTATGGGCTATGTATTAGAACATCAGCAACTGTAGCAGTTGATCATGAGCTCTAGAAACAAAGTTGCGTAGCTAGCTGCAATATGATGAGGATCTAGCTCAACTTGTCTGTCCAGTGAGCATGCAGAATTTTCAGAACATAAATAGAAAAACTTCATGTTTCGAAGAACTTGGCAGTGCCTTTCCCTCTTTTGCAGACTGCCACTCCAACAATCTTGGACCACCCCAAAAGAGTTGTTCCCCACTGAAGAGTTTGAATAATGTATGGCTCTTTGCCGTGACCTTTCATCGTTACCGCAAGATATTTCCGTGGGGTTAACGCCCTTGTGCATGTTACATGGACTTAATAAAATTTTAAACTGTAAATTAATCAAATAATGAAATGTGAAAGCGAGCCTGGTACAGACAGTGGGAGATCTCAAGAGCAGATTCTGTGGTTCTATGATTCGTTTCAGGTGGACAGGAAGCAAAGACAAAGGAACTTGTCTTCCCCAAATGCAAGCAAACAAGCAAACAAGCGAAGAGTTCATATATATATGCGGTTCCTGTGCATGCGGAAATGATTTGGATTCTTGGCAAACTGGAGATTCGGATTCCCGCAGCTCAAGAAGTTGAATTTAAATTGATTGCAAATTTTTTTTGTAGTCTCGCACTGAAACTATGCGTTTCTAC